>NW_019281067.1:0-50303 GCF_000648695.1 Onthophagus taurus
AAAAACGTGTGATCATTAAGGAACTATATTTAAGTTTTCACATAAATCACTAAATGCAAAATTTAGTCTAAAATCGAAAAAATCACGAAATGACTCCACCACCAAAATGAAGCTGATGAGTTCTTCTTTAAAACGGTGTGTAATAAGATATGTAATAGACTATGGAAGAAATTTTTAGACAACAGAAACAATTATGAAAAAGTACATAAATTATATTTAAAGAGACAAGCTGCACAGATGGAGGAAGACAATAGTCAAACTTTTTTCATAAATACTTATCTGATAATTAATAATAATATTGTTAAATTCTTTGCTGTAATTATAGCCGTTGGAATGACCATTAGGTCGACAGCTGTAATAAAAATTTATTTCTCTTCTGCCAAATTGATTAAATGCAGGTTGAAATTCAAAAAATTATGGAAGGGCTATTTATGGTAATTAAGAAATGTAATTGGTCTCAAATTAAAGCTGTTGATTTCTTCTTTAAGATGATGTATAATACATGTTGAGTTGTATTATAAAAATAATAAGAAAAAAAATCGCGAAGTTTTCGAAATTTTTCGTCTTAATATCAAATTGATTAAATGCAGGTTGAAACTCAAATAATCGTGAAAAGGTTACTTATGGGAATTAAGAAATGTAATTGGTCTCAAATTAAAGCTGATGATTTCTTCTTTAAGATGATGTATAATACATGTTGGGTTGTATTATAAAAATAATAAGAAAAAAAATCGCGAAGTTTTCGAAATTTTTCGTCTTAATGTCAAATTGATTAAATGCAGGGTAAAACTCAAAAAATCGTAGAACGATTATTTATGGTAACTAAGAAATGTAATTAGTCTCAAATTGAAGCTGATGATTTCTTCTTTAAGATGGTGTATAATACATATTGGGTTGTATTATAAAAATATTTAGAAAAAAAATCGCGAAATTTTCTAAATTTTTTGTGTTAATGCCAAATTGATTAAATGCAGGTTGAAACTCAAAAAATCATGGAAGGATTATTTATGGTAAATGGGAAATGCAATTGATCTCAAATTAAAGCTGATGATTCCTCCTTTAAGATAATGTATAATACATGTTGAGTTGTATTATAAAAATAATAAGAAAAAAAATCGCGAAGTTTTCGAAATTTTTCGTCTTAATATCAAATTGATTAAATGCAGGTTGAAACTCAAATAATCGTGAAAAGGTTACTTATGGGAATTAAGATAATTAGTCTCAAATTGAAGCTGATGATTTCTTCTTTAAGATGGTGTATAATACATATTGGGTTGTATTATAAAAATATTTAGAAAAAAAATCGCAAAATTTTCTAAATTTTTTGTGTTAATGCCAAATTGATTAAATGTAGGTTGAAACTCAAAAAATCATGGAAGAGTTATTTATGGTAAATGAGAAATGCAATTGATCTCAAATTAAAGCTGATGATTCCTCCTTTAAGATAATGTATAATACATGTTGGGTTGTATTATAAAAATAATTAGAAAAAAAATCGCAAAGTTTTCTAAATTTTTTGTCTTAATGTCAAACTGATTAAATGCAGGTTGAAACTCAAATAATCGTGAAAAGGTTACTTATGGGAATTAAGAAATGTAATTGGTCTCAAATTAAAGCTGATGATTTCTTCTTTAAGATGATGTATAATACATGTTGGGTTGTATTATAAAAATAATAAGAAAGAAAATCGCGAAGTTTTCGAAATTTTTCGTCTTAATGTCAAATTGATTAAATGCAGGTTGAAATTCAAAAAATTGTGGAAGGGTTATTTATGGTAATTAAGAAATGTAATTGGTCTCAAATNAGAAAAGAAATCGTGAAATTTTCTAAATTTTTTGTCTTAATGCCAAATTGATTCAATGCAGGTTGAAATTTAAAAAATCGTGGAAGGGTTATTTATGGTAATGAAGTAATGTAATTGGTCTCAAAATAAAGCTGATGATTTCTTCTTTAACATGATATATAATACATGATGAGTTGTATTATAAAAATATTTAGAAAAGAAATCGTGAAATTTTCTAAATTTTTTGTCTTAATGCCAAATTGATTCAATGCAGGTTGAAATTTAAAAAATCGTGGAAGGGTTATTTATGGTAATGAAGTAATGTAATTGGTCTCAAAATAAAGCTGATGATTTCTTCTTTAACATGATATATAATACATGATGAGTTGTATTATAAAAATATTTAGAAAAGAAATCGTGAAATTTTCTAAATTTTTTGTCTTAATGCCAAATTGATTCAATGCAGGTTGAAATTTAAAAAATCGTGGAAGGGTTATTTATGGTAATGAAGTAATGTAATTGGTCTCAAAATAAAGCTGATGATTTCTTCTTTAAAATGATATATAATACATGATGAGTTGTATTATAAAAATATTTAGAAAAAAAATCGTGAAATTATCTAAATTTTTTGTCTCAATGCCAAATTGATCAAATGCAGGTTGAAACTCAAAAAATCATGGAAGGGTTCTTTATGATAACTAAGAAATGTAATTGGTCTCAAAATAAAGCTGATGATTTCATCTTTAAGATGATATATAATACATATTGGGTTGTTTTATAAAAATATTTAGAAAAGAAATCGCGAAGATTTCTAAATTTTTTGTCTTAATGCCAAATTGATTAAATGCAGGTTGAAACTCAAAAACGTATGGAAGGGTTATTTATCACAACTAAGAAACGTAATTGGTCTTAAATTAAAGCTGACAAATCCTTCTTTAAGATTATGTATAATACATATTAGGTTGTATTATAAAAATTATTAGAAAAGAAATCGCGAAGTTTTCTAAATGTCAAATTGATTAAATGCAGGTTGAAACTTAAAAAATCGTGGAAAGGTTATTTATGGTAATTAAAAAATGTAATTGGTCTCAAATTAAAGCTGATGATTTCTTCTTTAAGTTGATGTATAATATTTATTAGGTTGTATAATAAAAATAATTAGAAAAGAAATCGGGAAATTTTCAAAATTTTTCATCTTAATGCCAAATTGATTAAATGTAGGACAAAAATTAACAAAATTGTGGATGGGTTATTTATAGTAATTAAGAAATATAATTTGTCTCAAATTAAAGCTAATGGTTTCCTCTTTAAAATGATATATAATACATATTAGCTTGTACTATAAAAATTATTAGAAAAAAAATAGCGGAGTTTTCTAAATTTTTCATCTTAATCTCAAATTGATTAAATGCAATTTCAAGCTCAAAAAATCATGGAAGTGTTATTTATGGCAATTACGAAATATAAAAGGGATGAAATTCCCCATATTTCTCAAAAATTAAATAATAAAAATAGGAAAATGTAAAACTTTTGTGAGAAATATTAAAAATACCTAATTTATTTCAAAAAGTAAAACATATTTCGAAACAAATGTTTCATCTTCAGTACTTGAAATAATTACAAAATGATGGATAAATTTAAAATATGTTGGAAATAGGAAAGAGTTTTGATTTTAATTTAATAAATTAATAATATATTTAATAAATTAATAAATTAATTTCTCATAAAAGTTTTACTTTTTCCTATTTTTCTTACGAAATATACTTTTATTAAAAATTGAAGCTGATGATTTCTTCTTTAAGATGATGTATAAAACATATTGGGTTGTATTATAAAAATAATTAGAAAAAAAATCGTCAAGTTTTCAAAGTATTTCATCTTAATGTCAAATTGATTAAGTGCATGTTGAAACTCAAAAAATCGTGGAAAGGCTATTTATGGTAATTAAGAAATGTAATTGATCTCAAAGTAAAGTTGATGAATCCTTCTTTAAGATGCTATATAATACATATTAGGTTGTATTATCAAAATAATTAGAAAAATAATAGCGAAGTTTTCTAAATTTTTCATCTTAATCTTAAATTGATTAAATGCAGGTTGAAACTCAAAAAATCGTGGAAGGGTTATTTATGGTAATTAAGAAATGTAATTGGTCTCAAATTAAAGCTGATGATTCCTTCTTTAAGATGATGCATAATACATATTGGGTTGCATTATAAAAATATTTAGAAAAAAAATGACGAAGTTTTCTAAATTATTCATCCTAATGTCAAATTGATTAAATACAGGTTGAAACTCAAAAAATCGTGGAAGGGTTATTTATGGTTATTGAGAAATATAATTTGTCTCAAATTACAGCTGATGATTTCTTCTTTCAGATGATATATAATACAAGTTGGGTTGTATTATAAAAATAATAAGAAAAAAAATTGCGAAGTTTTCGAAATTTTTCGTCTTAATGTCAAATTGATTAAATACAGGTTAAAACTCAAAAAATCGTGGAAGGGTTATTTATGACAACTAAGAAATGTAATTTGTCTCAAATTAAAGTTGATGATTCCTTCTTTAAGATGGTGTATAATACATGTTGGGTTGTATTATAAAAATAATTAGAAAAAAAATCACGAAGTTTTCTAAATTTTTCGTCTTAATGTCACATTGATTAAATGCAGATTGAAATTCAAAAGATCTTGGAAGAATTATTTATGGGAATTAAGAAATGTATGATGTAGGTGAAAGTAAAAACTTTTGAAACAAGATAACATATCTATATATGTATATATATATAATATGTTACCTTCCAAGATTCGACTAAAATATGGAATATTTTGATTTTTTTAAATCAATTTTTTGTATGTAAATTAAGTTGAAAGAAATTTAGATCCATTCCTAAACCCCTTCTACTAATAAAATAGTAGAATAAATATTTTTCCATTATTTTGCATAGTATTCTAAGTACTGAAGATGAAACATCAGTTTCGAAACATGTTTGCTTAAATTGAATTATACATTTTAGTATTTCTCAAAAAGTTTTTACTTTTACCTACATCATATTTTATTATATTAGAGAAATATGTAGAATTTCATCCCATTTATAAGAAATATAATTGGTCTCAAATTAAAGCTGTATAATACATGATGGCTTGCATTATATAAATATTTAGAAAAAAAACTGTGAAGTTTCCTAAAATTTTCATCTTAATTTTAAATTGATTAAATGCAGGGTGAAACTCAAAAAATTATGGAAGAGTTATTTATGGTAAATAAGAAATGTAATTGGTCTTAAATTAAAACTGATGGTTTGTTCTTTCGGATGATGTATAATACATGTTGGGTTATATTATAAAAATATTTAGAAAAATAATCGCGAAGTTTTCTAAATTTTTCATCTTAATCTTAAATTGATTAAATGCAGGTTGAAACTCAAAAAATCGTGGAAGGGTTATTTATGGCAATTAAGAACTGTAATTGGTCCCAAATTAAAGCTGATGATTTCTTCTTTAAGATGATGCATAATACATATTGGATTGGATTATAAAAATATTTAAAACAAAAATGAAGAAGTTTTCTAAATTTTTCATCCTAATGTCAAATTGATTAAATACAGGTTGAAACTCAAAAAATCGTGGAAGGGATATTTATGGGAATTAAGAAATGTAATTGGTCTCAAATTAAAGCTGATGATTTCTTCTTTAAGATGATGTATAATACATGTTGGGTTGTATTATAAAAATAATAAGAAAAAAAATCGCGAAGTTTTCGAAATTTTTCGTCTTAATGTCAAATTGATTAAATGCAGGTTGAAATTCAAAAAATTGTGGAAGGGTTATTTATGGTAATTAAGAAATGTAATTGGATTCAAATTGAAGCTGATGATTTCTTCTTTAAGATGGTGTATAATACATATTGGGTTGTATTATAAAAATATTTAGAAAAGAGTACGCGAAGTTTTCTAAATTTTTCATCTAAATGTCAAATTGATTAAATGCAGGTTGAAACTTAAAAAATCGTGGAAAGGTTATTTATGGTAATTGAAAAATGTAATTGGTCTCAAATTAAAGCTGATGATTTCTTCTTTAAGTTGATGTATAATATTTATTAGGTTGTATAATAAAAATAATTAGAAAAGAAATCGCGAAGTTTTCTAAATTTTTCATCTTAATACCAAATTGATTAAATGTAGGACAAAAATTAAAAAAATCGTGGATGGGTTATTTATGGTAATTAAGAAATGTAATTGGTCTCATAATAAGGCTGAAGATTTCTTCTTTAAGATGATATATAATACATATTGGCTTATAGTATATAAATTATTAGAAAAAAAATTGCGAAGTTTTCTAAATTTTTCATATTAATCTCAAATTGATTAAATGCAAGTTGAAACTCAAAAAATCATGGATGTGTTATTTATGGCAATTACGAAATATAAAAGGAATGAAATTCCCCATATTTTTCAAAAATTAAATAATAAATATAGGAAAAAGTAAAACTTTTGTGAGAAATATTAACAATACTTAATTTATTTCAAAAAGTAAAACATGTTTCATCTTCAGTACTTGAAATAATTACAAAATGATGGAAAATTTAAAATTTCTTGAAAATAGGAAGGAGTTTTGGTTTTCTTTTTTAAAATACAAATTATTTCTGAAAAAATTTTTGCAAAATCAAAATAAATAAAATCCTTTAAAACGTTTTTGTTTTTTTTTGGGAATTAACTTATGTTGTAAACCAGAAGTTAATTTCCGAAAAATTTTTCATCTTAATATCAAATTGATTAAATACAGATTGAAACTTAACAAATCGTCGAAGGGTTATTTATAGTAATTAAGAAATGTAATTGGTCTCAAAATAAAGCTAATGATTTCTTCTTTAAGATGATATATAATACGTGTTGAGTTGTATTATAAAAATAACTAGAAAAAAAATCGCGAAGTTTTTTAAATTTTTTGTCTTAATACCAAATTGATTAAATGCATGTTGAAGCTCAAAAGATCATGGAAGAGTTATTTATGGCAATTACGAAATATACTTGACCTCAAATTGAAGCTGATGATTTCTTCTTTAAGATGCTGTATAATACATATTGGGTTGTATTATAAAAATAATTAGAAAAAAAATCGCGAAGTTTTCAAAATTTGTCATCTTAATGTCAAATTGATTAAATGCAGGTTGAAACTGAAAAAATCGTGGAAGTGTTATTTATGGTAATTATGAAATGTAATTGATCTCAAATTAAAGCTGATGATTTGTTCTTTAAGATGATGTATAATACATGTTGGGTTGTATTACAAAAATATTTAGAAAAAAAATCGTGAAATTTTCTAAATTTTTTGTCTTAATGCCAAATTGATTCAATGCAGGTTGAAATTTAAAAAATCGTGGAAGGGTTATTTATGGTAATGAAGTAATGTAATTGGTCTCAAAATAAAGCTGATGATTTCTTCTTTAAAATGATATATAATACATGATGAGTTGTATTATAAAAATATTTAGAAAAAAAATCGTGAAATTTTCTAAATTTTTTGTCTCAATGCCAAATTGATCAAATGAAGGTTGAAACTCAAAAAATCGTGGAAGGATTATTTATGGTAATTAAGAAATGTAGTTGGTCTCAAATTAAAGCTGATGATTTGTTCTTTAAGATGGTGTATAATACATATTGAATTGTATTATAAAAATATTTAGAAAAAAAATGACGAAGTTTTCTAAATTTTTCATCCTAATGTCAAATTGATTAAATACAGGTTGAAACTGAAAAAATCGTGGAAGGGTTATTTATGGTTATTAAGTAATGTAATTGGTCTCAAATTACAGCTGATGATTTCTTCTTTCAGATGATGGATAACACATGTTGGGTTGTATTATAAAAATAATTAGAAAAAAAATCGCGAGTTTTCTAAATTTTTCGTCTTGACGTCAAATTGATTAAATGCAGGTTGAAACTTTAAAAATCGTGGAATGGTTATTTATGATAAGTAAGAAATGTAACTGGTCTCAAATTAAAGCTGATTATTTCTTCTTTAAGATGATGTATAATACATATTAGGTTGTATTATAAAAATATTTAGAAAAAAAATCGCGAAGTTTTCTAAATTTTTCATCTTAATGTCAAATTTATTAAATACAGATTGAAACTCAAAAAATCGTGGAAGGGTTATTTATGGTAATTAAGAAATGTAATTGGTCTCAAAATAAAGCTGATGATTTCTTCTTTAAAATGATGTATAATACATGATGAGTTGTATTATAAAAATATTTAGAAAAAAAATCGCGAAATTTTCTAAATTTTTTATCTCAATGCCAAATTGATTAAATGCAGGTTGAAACTCAAAAAATCGTGGAAGGTTTATTTATGGTAATTAAGAAATGTAATTGGTCTTAAATTAAAGCTGATGATTTGTTCTTGAAGATGGTGTATAATACATGTTGGGTTGTATTATAAAAATATTTAGAAAAAAAATGACGAAGTTTTCAAAATTTTTCATCCTAATGTCAAATTGATTAAATACAGGTTGAAACTCAAAAAATCGTGGAAGGGTTATTTATGGTTATTAAGAAATGTAATTGGTCTCAAATTACAGCTGATGATTTCTTCTTTCAGATGATGGATAACACATGTTGGGTTGTATTATAAAAATAATTAGAAAAAAAATCGCGAGTTTTCTAAATTTTTCGTCTTGACGTCAAATTGATTAAATGCAGGTTGAAACTTTAAAAATCGTGGAATGGTTATTTATGATAAGTAAGAAATGTAACTGGTCTCAAATTAAAGCTGATTATTTCTTCTTTAAGATGATGTATAATACATATTAGGTTGTATTATAAAAATATTTAGAAAAAAAATCGCGAAGTTTTCTAAATTTTTCATCTTAATGTCAAATTTATTAAATACAGATTGAAACTCAAAAAATCGTGGAAGGGTTATTTATGGTAATTAAGAAATGTAATTGGTCTCAAAATAAAGCTAATGATTTCTTCTTTAAGATGATATATAATACGTGTTGAGTTGTATTATAAAAATAACTAGAAAAAAAATCGCGAAGTTTTTTAAATTTTTTGTCTTAATACCAAATTGATTAAATGCATGTTGAAGCTCAAAAGATCATGGAAGAGTTATTTATGGCAATTACGAAATATACTTGACCTCAAATTGAAGCTGATGATTTCTTCTTTAAGATGCTGTATAATACATATTGGGTTGTATTATAAAAATAATTAGAAAAAAAATCGCGAAGTTTTCAAAATTTGTCATCTTAATGTCAAATTGATTAAATGCAGGTTGAAACTGAAAAAATCGTGGAAGTGTTATTTATGGTAATTATGAAATGTAATTGATCTCAAATTAAAGCTGATGATTTGTTCTTTAAGATGATGTATAATACATGTTGGGTTGTATTACAAAAATATTTAGAAAAAAAATCGTGAAATTTTCTAAATTTTTTGTCTTAATGCCAAATTGATTCAATGCAGGTTGAAATTTAAAAAATCGTGGAAGGGTTATTTATGGTAATGAAGTAATGTAATTGGTCTCAAAATAAAGTTGATGATTTCTTCTTTAAAATGATATATAATACATGATGAGTTGTATTATAAAAATATTTAGAAAAAAAATCGTGAAATTTTCTAAATTTTTTGTCTCAATGCCAAATTGATCAAATGAAGGTTGAAACTCAAAAAATCGTGGAAGGATTATTTATGGTAATTAAGAAATGTAGTTGGTCTCAAATTAAAGCTGATGATTTGTTCTTTAAGATGGTGTATAATACATATTGAATTGTATTATAAAAATATTTAGAAAAAAAATGACGAAGTTTTCTAAATTTTTCATCCTAATGTCAAATTGATTAAATACAGGTTGAAACTGAAAAAATCGTGGAAGGGTTATTTATGGTAATGAAGTAATGTAATTGGTCTCAAAATAAAGCTGATGATTTCTTCTTTAAAATGATATATAATACATGATGAGTTGTATTATAAAAATATTTAGAAAAAAAATCGTGAAATTATCTAAATTTTTTGTCTCAATGCCAAATTGATCAAATGCAGGTTGAAACTCAAAAAATCGTGGAAGGGTTATTTATGGTTATT
Source organism: Onthophagus taurus (assembly GCF_000648695.1). Lineage (NCBI taxonomy): Eukaryota > Metazoa > Arthropoda > Insecta > Coleoptera > Scarabaeidae > Onthophagus > Onthophagus taurus. Next base: position 9,872 of record NW_019281067.1, read on the forward strand.
AAGAAATGTAATTAGTCTCAAATTACAGCTGATTATTTCTTCTTTAAGATGATATATAATACGTGTTGAGTTGTATTATAAAAATAACTAGAAAAAAAATCGCGAAGTTTTCTAAATTTTTCATCTTAATGTCAAATTGATTAAATACATATTGAAACTCAAAAAATCGTGGAAGGGTTATTTATGGTAATTAAGAAATGTAATTGGTCTCAAATTACAGCTGATGATTTCTTCTTTCAGATGATGTATAATACATGTTGAGTTGTATTATAAAAATAATTAGAAAAAAAATCGTGAAGTTTTCTAAATTTTTCATCTTAATGTCAAATTGATTAAATACAGATTGAAACTCAAAAAATCGTGGAAGGGTTATTTATAATATTTATAATGCTATACACGAAGCATAATTTGGCTATTACCTCAAATAGTCCCAATTTTTTAAGAGTAAAAATATCCAACCACCTACCGAGACCGTTGAAATCTCTAAATTTAAGATTATTTAAATGTAAGTTAAAGTTATTGTTATTGGAGCATTGTTTCTATCGTTTAAGCGAGTTTATATATATAAATAAAGAGATTATTATTATTATTTATGGTATTAAAGAAATATAATTGGTCTGAAATTAAAGTTGATGATTCTTTCTTTAAGGTGATGTATAATACCTAATGAGTTGTAATATAAAAATAATTAGACGAAGCGTTTTATTTAATCTTTTCTCGGTTCGTTTCGATCTCCTCCCCAATCTTCTCTTCTTCCTGCATCGGAGTGCAGGAAGTCTAAAGAGAAACGCCAACAGGTCGAGTAAGGCGTTATTATAGCTCGATCGAGTACCGTTTTCTTTGCGTTATTCGGCTAACTCCTTCCACAAATATTGAATGGTGGCGCCGCGGGAAGAAGAAATCGCAATCCCATAAGATTTTTGCAACTGTTGCAAAGTAATTGGATACTAGAAGAAGGAAATAAATAAGAGGCATAAACAGTTATTGCAATCTTTGCGTTCGAATCAAAGAAATTTTTCAATTTGCTATTATGTAGTGGATGCAAAAGTCCAACGACCACCACACTGAAAAGCATCGACCGGGAGTTTAAAAAAATGCAGAATAGAATACGAAAGGAGAAGAAGAGAAGGAAGAGGAAAGAATGGAGGTGGATCTCTTCCACCACCGAGAAGAAGATAGAAAAAAATGGGCGAAACCAAAAAGAAATGGAAAAGCTAGAAAAGGCTATACACGTTGGGAGAAAGAAGATAGTGGCGAAACGAAGAGGAGGAGGAGGACGAAACTGGTGGGCGAAGAGATGAGCAAAAAGTGCGCTCGCTCGCGAACCATAACCTAAGCCTCGCGGGCCGCGTTGCGCCGCCTGGTGAGTTATTTCTGGTATAAGTGGGCTGTAAAAGAACGCGGCACGAACGAAAAAAAAGGCATGCAAATAAAGTGCTGCAGAAAGAAACTTAGCGGCTGAGGTCAACGCACCCGACGTACGGAGATAAGTCAACTTCTAGTGGCTCGGCGAGCACGCTCGGGCTCCCACATCTCTCCGCTGGACCACGCTGGATCACTGGATCCAGTGGCGTAACATCACTAAATCATTTCTTTTTTCATTAAATTCGGCCCGGGATCGAACCGCAAGAAGAACTCGCTCTACGTCCCATCAACAGATGTAATTACATCCTGTGAACTACCGGAGGAAATCCAACCGCAGAAGTCAATTAAATGGGCGAGAAAGCCGCGCGATAAAACTCGAGACAACGACAACAAAAAAATTAATACAAAAATAATCCCCCCATTCTCGCATCTAACAAGTTTGCATCGAGATCTGTTAGCTCCAATTATAACCATCCTGTATAGATCCTATTAAAAACGGGTTCAAACTTCCTGGTTTAAAATACATTTATATCCATCATTGGTTTAACCTAGAAATTATACTTGAGTCATTTTTTCACTCGTACAAGTGAGATCGAAAATAACTCTTTTTGAGGGTCATTGGCGTCAAGTCGAGAGAGATCCGTGTTGACCTACCCCACGGATTTTCTGGTTGGGATCAGAGTTGGGTGGCGGCGAGCGGGGGAGGGACGGGCCAGAGGCGTACGTCCAGGGGCACAGCATTACTCATGCCGCCGCGCGGCGGAGGTCAGTGTACAGAAAACCGCCTAAAGAATGCGATATTTTGAACCCGGCCGCTCGTTGGGACAGGCCGTCCTTCTTCCACACCAACGAAGGCCCCACCAAGAAAGTCCCAAGTGTGTAGAGTCGTCTAGAAGAAGTGGAGGAGGGCACCACCTCCTATATGCGCCGTGGTGGAGGAGAGAAAGAGGTTTTGCTGAGCTTAGTTATGCAAGAGCCCGGTTTTAAAGTGAAATTTTCATATATTACTATAACCCCCCTCCTCCCCCCATCTTTCAAACATTATTTTATTTCTATTGACCAAAATTGAAATAAATAAGAAATTATAAACTCCCTATATATAAATGTAATATTTGAGCGTATACAAGACTATACAAGAGTATACGATATTAATTAGAGGAATATAATAAAGCGAAGGGGACGCCCATTCGCTGGAGGAGAAAGGGGGGAATCGGGGTTGGCCGATACGGAATCATTGAAGCGTTCAAAAGCCGCGTACGCTGCTTATAAGGAAGAAGGATACCTCCGGGTACGCAACCCAACGAGACCAAAACGAAGAGCTCGAGAGAGAGTATGAGAGAAGAAACAAGAAGAAGAGGGCCGCCGCCGTATGATTTATCGTGCCCATATGGCCCCCCTTCGTTACTACTACTACTTGACGTAAAACGAAACGATAGTCTAACGTGTGTCTATGTATGAGAGTGTGTATTCGAAAGAAGAAGAATTTTAAAAAGATAATTACATTTCTTTGTAGCTATTAAAAAAAAAAAATATTAAAAAAATCTAAAAAATGATATTTTTTATTCACAGATTTCGGAGAATCAAGAAATCTTCAGGAATTACAGCAAAAATGTTTCAAATTAATGTAGAAAATAAATATAAGTCGTGACACTCTTAATTTGGCGATTTTGACGTTTTAAAAATGATTCTGAGTTAAAAATTAAGAACGATGGAGAGAAACTTTGTGAATAAAAAATGTATCAAATTAATCCACAAAACGAATGGTGTATACGATTTTCTTTCATCAGTGATGGTTCCTAATTTATAAGGCTATAAGTCGAAACACTCTTAATTTGATGATTTTGGTATTAAAATTGAAACTGAATAAAAAATTAAAAGTGATGGAAAGAAACTTTATGAATAAAAAATGTATTAAATTAATCCACAAAACGAATGGTGTATACGATTTTCTTCCATCAGCGATGATTCCTAATTTATAAGACAATAAGTTGTAGTACTCTTAATTTGGCGATTTTGATGTTTTAAAAATGATTCTGAATTAAAAATTAAGAACGATGGAAAGAATCTTTGTGAATAAAAAATGTTCGAAACTAATCTAGAAAACGAATGGTGTATACGATTTTCTTCCATCAGCGAAGGTTCCTAATTTATAAGGCTATAAGTCGAAACACTCTTAATTTGATGATTTTGGTATTAAAATTGAATCTGAATAAAAAATTAAAAGTGATAGAAAGAAACTTTGTGAATAAAAAATGTTCGAGATTAATCTAGAAAACGAATGGTGTATACGATTTTGTTCCATCAGTGATGGTTCCTAATTTATAAGACTATAAGTCGTAATACTCTTAATTTGGCGATTTTGATGTTTTATAAATGATTCTGAGTTAAAAATTAAGAACAATGGAACGAAACATTATTAATAAAAAATTTTAGAAATTGATTTAGTAAACGAATGATGTATACGATTTCTTTCCATCAGCGATGGTTCCTAATTTATAAGACTATAAGTCAAAACACTCTTAATTTGATGATTTTGGTATTAAAATTGAATCTGAATAAAAAATTAAAAGTGATGGAAAGAAACTTTATGAATAAAAAATGTTCGAGATTAATCTAGAAAACGAATGGTGTATACGATTTTGTTCCATCAGTGATGGTTCCTAATTTATAAGACTATAAGTCGTAATACTCTTAATTTGGCGATTTTGATGTTTTAAAAATGATTCTGAGTTAAAAATTAAGAACGATGGAACGAAACTTTATTAATAAAAAATTTTCGAAATTGATTTAGAAAACGAATGGTGTATACGATTTCTTTCCATCAGCGATCGTTCCTAATTTATAAGGCTATAAGTCGAAACACTCTTAATTTGATGATTTTGGTATTAAAATTGAATCTGAATAAAAAATTAAAAGTGATGGAAAGAAACTTTGTGAATAAAAAATGTTTCAAATTAATCCACAAAACGAATGATGTAAACGATTTTATTCCATCAGCGATGGTTCCTAATTTATAAGGCTATAAGTCGAAACACTCTTAATTTGATGATTTTGGTAATAAAATTGAATCTGAATAAAAAATTAAAAGTGATGGAAAGAAACTTCATGAATAAAAAATGTTCCAGATTAATCTAGAAAACGAATGGTGTATACGATTTTGTTCCATCAGTGGTGGTTCCTAATTTATAAGACTATAAGTCGTAATACTCTTAATTTTATGATTTTTATGTACTAAAATTGATTCTGAATCAAAAATTAAAAACAACGGAAAGAAACTTTATTAATAAAAAATGTTCGAAATTAATCTACAAAACGAATGGTGTATACGATTTTTTTCCATCAGTGATGATTCTTAATTTATAATGCTATAAATAATAACATTGTTAATTTGACGATTTTGATGTTCTAAAATTGATTCTGAGTTCAAAATTAAGAACGGTAGAGAGAAACTTTATGAATAAAAAATGTTCGAAAGTAATCTAGAAAACGAATGGTGTATACGGTTTTCTTCCATCAGCGCTGGTTCCTAATTTATAAGGCTATAACTCGAAACACTCTTAATTTAAAGATTTTGGTATTAAAATTGAATCTGAATAAAAAATTAAAAGTGATAGAAATAAACTTTACGAATAAAAAGATTTCGAAATTAAACTAGAAAGCGAATGGTTTATACCATTTTCTTCTATCAGCTATGGTTCTTACTTTATAAGGTTATAAGTCGAAACACTCTTAATTTAAAAATTTTGCTATTAAAATTGAATCCGTTTTAATCCACAAAACTAATGGTGTATACGAGTTACAGGTATAAGAAAGTATCAGCTTTTTAATAAAAGAAACCGAATTTAAAAATGTCTTTTAGTTTATGAGATATCAACTTTTAAACATAACATTGTTTCCTCCTAATTCTTGTGGCAAGCAATTTCTTCTATTACATTCAAAAAATCATAATAAATTTAGGTTTTGATACATCATTATGAAATTATCAGCACTTATAAAAGGAATTGTAAGCTTTTTAATGAAAAAGGCCGATTTACAAAATATCTTTTAGTTCTTAAGATGTTGAGGTTTAAACTTAACGTATTTTTTTACATTTAGTAATTCTTAAACTTATTTTAAAAAATCATAAAAAATCGACTTCTTAAGATGAGGTTACGCAATTTACAGGGTATATATAAAAAAGTATCAGCTTTTTAGTAAAAGAAACCGAATTTAAAAATGTCTTTTAGTTTATGAGATATCAACTTTTAAACATAACATTGTTTCCTCCTAATTCTTGTGGCAAGCAATTTCATCTATTACATTCAAAAAATCATAATAAATTTAGGTTTTGATACATCATTATGAAATTATCAGCACTTATAAAAGGAATTGTAAGCTTTTTAATGAAAAAGGCCGATTTACAAAATATCTTTTAGTTCTTAAGATGTTGAGGTTTAAACTTAACGTATTTTTTTACATTTAGTAATTCTTAAACTTATTTTAAAAAATCATAAAAAATCGACTTCTTAAGATGAGGTTACGCAATTTACAGGGTATATATAAAAAAGTATCAGCTTTTTAGTAAAAGAAACCGAATTTAAAAATGTCTTTTAGTTTATGAGATATCAACTTTTAAACATAACATTGTTTCCTCCTAATTCTTGTGGCAAGCAATTTCATCTATTACATTCAAAAAATCATAATAAATTTAGGTTTTGATACATCATTATGAAATTATCAGCACTTATAAAAGGAATTGTAAGCTTTTTAATGAAAAAGGCCGATTTACAAAATATCTTTTAGTTCTTAAGATGTTGAGGTTTAAACTTAACGTATTTTTTTACATTTAGTAATTCTTAAACTTATTTTAAAAAATCATAAAAAATCGACTTCTTAAGATGAGGTTACGCAATTTACAGGGTATATATAAAAAAGTATCAGCTTTTTAGTAAAAGAAACCGAATTTAAAAATGTCTTTTAGTTTATGAGATATCAACTTTTAAACATAACATTGTTTCCTCCTAATTCTTGTGGCAAGCAATTTCATCTATTACATTCAAAAAATCATAATAAATTTAGGTTTTGATACATCATTATGAAATTATCAGCACTTATAAAAGGAATTGTAAGCTTTTTAATGAAAAAGGCCGATTTACAAAATATCTTTTAGTTCTTAAGATGTTGAGGTTTAAACTTAACGTATTTTTTTACATTTAGTAATTCTTAAACTTATTTTAAAAAATCATAAAAAATCGACTTCTTAAGATGAGGTTACGCAATTTACAGGGTATATATAAAAAAGTATCAGCTTTTTAGTAAAAGAAACCGAATTTAAAAATGTCTTTTAGTTTATGAGATATCAACTTTTAAACATAACATTGTTTCCTCCTAATTCTTGTGGCAAGCAATTTCATCTATTACATTCAAAAAATCATAATAAATTTAGGTTTTGATACATCATTATGAAATTATCAGCACTTATAAAAGGAATTGTAAGCTTTTTAATGAAAAAGGCCGATTTACAAAATATCTTTTAGTTCTTAAGATGTTGAGGTTTAAACTTAACGTATTTTTTTACATTTAGTAATTCTTAAACTTATTTTAAAAAATCATAAAAAATCGACTTCTTAAGATGAGGTTACGCAATTTACAGGGTATATATAAAAAAGTATCAGCTTTTTAGTAAAAGAAACCGAATTTAAAAATGTCTTTTAGTTTATGAGATATCAACTTTTAAACATAACATTGTTTCCTCCTAATTCTTGTGGCAAGCAATTTCATCTATTACATTCAAAAAATCATAATAAATTTAGGTTTTGATACATCATTATGAAATTATCAGCACTTATAAAAGGAATTGTAAGCTTTTTAATGAAAAAGGCCGATTTACAAAATATCTTTTAGTTCTTAAGATGTTGAGGTTTAAACTTAACGTATTTTTTTACATTTAGTAATTCTTAAACTTATTTTAAAAAATCATAAAAAATCGACTTCTTAAGATGAGGTTACGCAATTTACAGGGTATATATAAAAAAGTATCAGCTTTTTAGTAAAAGAAACCGAATTTAAAAATGTCTTTTAGTTTATGAGATATCAACTTTTAAACATAACATTGTTTCCTCCTAATTCTTGTGGCAAGCAATTTCATCTATTACATTCAAAAAATCATAATAAATTTAGGTTTTGATACATCATTATGAAATTATCAGCACTTATAAAAGGAATTGTAAGCTTTTTAATGAAAAAGGCCGATTTACAAAATATCTTTTAGTTCTTAAGATGTTGAGGTTTAAACTTAACGTATTTTTTTACATTTAGTAATTCTTAAACTTATTTTAAAAAATCATAAAAAATCGACTTCTTAAGATGAGGTTACGCAATTTACAGGGTATATATAAAAAAGTATCAGCTTTTTAGTAAAAGAAACCGAATTTAAAAATGTCTTTTAGTTTATGAGATATCAACTTTTAAACATAACATTGTTTCCTCCTAATTCTTGTGGCAAGCAATTTCATCTATTACATTCAAAAAATCATAATAAATTTAGGTTTTGATACATCATTATGAAATTATCAGCACTTATAAAAGGAATTGTAAGCTTTTTAATGAAAAAGGCCGATTTACAAAATATCTTTTAGTTCTTAAGATGTTGAGGTTTAAACTTAACGTATTTTTTTACATTTAGTAATTCTTAAACTTATTTTAAAAAATCATAAAAAATCGACTTCTTAAGATGAGGTTACGCAATTTACAGGGTATATATAAAAAAGTATCAGCTTTTTAGTAAAAGAAACCGAATTTAAAAATGTCTTTTAGTTTATGAGATATCAACTTTTAAACATAACATTGTTTTGTCCTAATTCTTGTGGCAAGCAATTTATTCTATCACATTCAAAAAATCATAATAAATTGAGATTTTGATATATCATTATGAAATTATCAGCACTTATAAAACAAATTATAAGCTTTTTAACGAAAAAGACCAATTTACAAAATATCTTTTAGTTCTTAAGATATTGAGGTTTAAACTCAACGCATTTTTTTCATTTAGTAATTTTTAAACGTATTTTTAAAAAAATCATAATAAATCGATTTCTTAAGATAAAGTTACGCAATTTATAGGTTATATATAAGAAAGTATCAGCTTTTTAATAAAAGAAACCGAATTTAAAAATGTCTTTTAGTTTATGAGATATCAACTTTTAAACATAACAGTGTTTCTTCTTAATTCTTGTGGCAAGCAATTTCATCAATCACATTCAAAAAATCATAATAAATTCATGAAATTATCAGCACTTATAAAAGAAATTGTAAACTTTTTAACGAAAAAGGCCGATTTGCAAAATATCTTTTAGTTCTTAAGATGTTGAGGTTTAAACTCAACGCATTTTTTTCATTTAGTAATTTTTAAACTTATTTTTAAAAAAATCATAATAAATCGATTTCTTAAGATAAAATTACGCAATTTATAGGTTATATATAAGAAAGTATCGGCTTTTTAATAAAAGAATCCGAATTTGCAAAAATTAATTATTAATCTCATAATAGTAATAATAATTTTTAAAACATTAATTATTTTTAATTGCTTCAAAAAATAACAATAAAAAGCTTCGAAATGATTAAAAAATCGTAATATACGCGAAAAATCCTTTAATTTGACACCAAACACCCCATATTTAACTTTAAAAACAACCGAGATGCGATTATTTTAATACGAACGATCGTCGATTGTTTTCTGTTATATTTTGAGTTATATCTGGTTTAATTTTTGAGATAACCCCATCGAGTTTGGTGTCATTTTGAAGGATTTTTCGTTCTCTACACGATGATACGTATATTTTTTAATAATTTATTAATTAAGATTTTCTCGCGTACACGTTGTGTATAAAGATAAAGTGTCAGATAAAAAAAAATGCAAGTAAACCATAAATTATCGCAAAATAAATTAAAAATTTTTCTTAGAATTTTCCATTTTTGCTTTAAACAAACAAAAACAGTTCAAGTGTTTGTTATTTATCGACCTATTTTCGTAGATGTTTTGATTCGGAAATAAATGAACCGAAAACGGTTTCTATAAAATCTTCCAATTAACAAAGTTAAGATAACAAAAATAATTCATTATTACATTCGATAGTTACAACGTATTTTATGTATAGGGTGGTTTAAAAGTTTTAAAATTCGTTTCGATCCAATATCCAGAAATAACAATCATCCCCATTCCATTTCGAAATACCAAAAAATAAATTCCCGGGAATACGGACAATTTTAATATAGTCATATAAAATAACAAACGAATTTCGAGTGGAAACAAACGCGCGCGCCATCTATGTTATATGCATTTTATATTATCGCAATAAATCTTCCGTATCCTGTGTACAGTTTTTATAAAATAGATATATAGTACTGTGGGTAGAGGGTGGATTGTTGATGGGGTTGGGTAGGGGGGGGGGGGATTTGGAAATGGTGTTTGGGGGGATGGCGCCACCCGTTTTGCATTTTCGAAAAATCGCATCTGCTGGGTGTGGCGCATCGGCTGCAGCCAGGCAGTAGGCTTCGATGGTGGTGGGGGTAAAACGGACGACAACAATTTGCAATTATTTGTTAAAAAATTTCCTCGTTTCTCTCTCTGCGGATGGCAAAACAACGAAATGCAATTGGTCGACATCGCGAACGCAAATTCTACCTTCACGTCAGCCTCTATATTGCATATATAACAATACTATATATATGTATGAACGTATATATAAATGTGTTGGCGGCCATTTTGTTAAAACCACCCCCGTCGTTTCGCGATTGTTCCACGGGTACATTGCGACTCTAAAGCCTCCGATCAAAAAAGAATCGAAACCATTTTTAAATATTAGAAAAAAATGGCGATTTTCATTTTTTTTTATACAGCGTGTTTCTAAATTCGCAAAAAATTGAATTTTCAAAAAAATCGTTTTGAAAATATTTAAAATTACAAAGAAATGTGGCATCTTTTTAACGGTCCAAACCGTTTTGAAAAATATCTTTTGGTTTATGAGATATAATTTTATCAATCTTGATTACGACAATCTTTTCAAAAAATCATAATAAATCCGGGATATAATATATCATTATGAAATTATCAGCACTTATAAAAAATATTGTAAGCTTTTTAATGAAAAAGTCCGATTTGCAAAATATCTTTCAGTTCTTAAGATATTGAGGTTTAAAATCAACCTGTTTTTTAACTTTTTTGGTAAATTTTAATTGTTTAAAAAAAATCGATTTTTTAAGATGGAGATATGCAATTAATTTACTTTATATAAGAAAATATCAGCTTTTTAATAAAACAAACCGAATTTAGAAATGTCTTTTAGTTTATGAGATATCAACTTTTAAAAAAAACATTGTTTCTTTTTACTTCTTGTATCAATCAATTTCTTCTTTCACATTCAAAAAATCATAATAAATTCAGGTTTTGATATATCATTATGAAATTATCAGCACTTATAAAAGAAATTGTAAGCTTTTTAACAAAAGAGGCCGATTTACAAAATATTTTTCAGTTCTTAAGATATTGAGGTTTAAACTCAACCCATTTTTTCACCTTTTTAATAAATTTTTAACTTATTTTAAAAAAATCATAAAAAATCGATTTCTTAAGATGATTTTACCCAATTTTCAGGATATATATAAGAAAGTATCAGCTTTTTAATAAAAGAAACCGAATTTAATAATATCTTTTAGTTTATAAAATATCAACTTTTAAACATAACATTGTTTCTTTCTAATTCTTGTGGCAAGCAATTTCATCTCTCACATTCAAAAAATCATAATAAATTCAGGTTTTAATATATCATTATGAAATTATCAGCACTTATAAAAGAAATTGTAAGCTTTTTGACGAAACAGGCCGATTTTCAAAACATCTTTTAGTTCTTAAGATATTGAGATTTAAACTCAACCCATTATTTTACTTTTTCAGTAAATTTTTTACTTATTTTAAAAAAATCATAAAAAATCGACTTCTTAAGATGTAGTTACGCAATTTACAGGTTATATATAAGAAAGTATTAGCTTTTGAATAAAAGAAACCGAATTTAAAAATGTCTTTTAGTTTATGAGATATCAACTTTTAAACATAACATTGTTTCGTCCTAATTCTTGTGGCAAGCAATTTATTCTATCACATTCAAAAAATCATAATAAATTCAGATTTTGATATAACATTATGAAATTATCAACATTTATAAAAGAAATTGTAAGCTTTTTAATGAAAAAGGTCGATTTGCAAAATATCTTTTAGTTCTTAAGATATTGAGGTTTAAACTCAATCTATTTTTTAATTTTTTTAGTAAACTTTAATTGTTTAAAATAAATCGATTTTTTAAGATGAAGATATGCAATTAATAGACTTTATATAAGAAAGTATCAGCTTTCTAATAAAAGAAACCGAATTTAAAAATGTCTCTTAGCTTATGATATATCAACTTTTAAACATGACATTGTTTTTTCCTAATTCTTGCGGCAAACAATTTCTTCTATCACATTCAAAAAATCATAATAAATTCAGGTTTTGATACATCATTATAAAATTATCAGCACTTATAAAAGAAATTATAAGCTTTTTAACGAAAAAGACCAATTTACAAAATATCTTTTAGTTCTTAAGATATTGAGGTTTAAACTCAACGCATTTTTTACATTTGGTAATTTTTAAACTTATTTTAAAAAATCATAAAAAATCGACTTCTTAAGATGAAGTTACGCAATTTACAGGTTATATATAAGAAAGTATCAGCTTTTTAATAAAACAAACCGAATTTAAAAATTTCTTTTAGTTTATGAAATATCAACTTTTAAACATAACAGTGTTTCCTCCTAATTCTTGTGGCAAGCAATTTATTCTATCAAATTCAAAAAATCATAATAAATTCAGGTTTTAATATATCATCATGAAATTATCAGCACTTATAAAAGAAATTGTAAGCTTTTTAACGAAAAAGGCCGATTTGCAAAATATCTTTTAGTTCTTAAGATATTGAGGTTTAAACTCAACGCATTTTTTTCATTTAGTAATTTTTAAACTTATTTTTAAAAAAATCATAATAAATCGATTTCTTAAGATGAAGTTACGCAATTTACAGGTTATATATAAGAAAGTATCAGCTTTTTAATAAAAGAAACCGAATTTAAAAATGTCTTTTAGTTTATGAGATATCAACTTTTAAACATAATAGTGTTTCTTCCTAATTCTTGTGGCAAGCAATTTATTCTATCACATTCAAAAAATCATAATAAATTCAGATTTTGATATATCATTATGAAATTATCAACACTTATAAAAGAAATTGTAAGCTTTTTAACGAAAAATTCCGATTTGCAAAATATCTTTTAGTTCTTAAGATATTGAGGTTTAAACTCAATCTATTTTTTAATTTTTTTAGTAAACTTTAATTGTTTAAAATAAATCGATTTTTTAAGATGAAGATATGCAATTAATAGACTTTATATAAGAAAGTATCAGCTTTTTAATAAAAGAAACCGAATTTAAAAATGTCTTTTAGTTTATGAGATATCAACTTTTAAACATAACATTGTTTCGTCCTAATTCTTGTGGCAAGCAATTTCATCTATTACATTCAAAAAATCATAATAAATTCAGGTTTTGATACATCATTATGAAATTATCAACATTTATAAAAGAAATTATAAGCTTTTTAACGAAAAAGGTCGATTTGCAAAATATCTTTTAGTTCTTAAGATATTGAGGTTTAAACTCAACGCATTTTTTACATTTAGTAATTTTTAAACGTATTTTAAAAAAATCATAATAAATCGATTTCTTAAGATAAAGTTACGCAATTTACAGGTTATATATAAGAAAGTATCCGCTTTTTAATAAAAGAAACCGAATTTAAAAATATTTTTTAGTTTATGAGATATCAACTTTTAAACATAACATTGTTTCTTCCTAATTCTTGTGGCAAGCAATTTATTCTATCACATTCAAAAAATCATAATAAATTAAAGTTTTGATACATCATTATGAAATTATCAGCACTTATAAAAGAAATTGTAAGCTTTTTAATGAAAAAGGCCGATTTGCAAAATATCTTTTAGTTCTTAAAATATTGAGGTTTAAACTCAATCCATTTTTTAACTTTTTTAGTAAATTTTAATTGTTTAAAAAAAATCGATTTTTTAAAATGAAGATATGCAACTAATAGACTTTATATAAAAATGTATTAGCTTTTTAATAAAAAAAACCGAATTTAAAAATGTTTTTTAGTTTCTGTCATATTAATTTTTAAACAAAATTCTACGTTTTCCTATTTTTTATAGTAAACAATTTTCTTCTTTAATTTTTAAAAAATCGTAATAAATCTGGGTTTTAGTATATAGTTATGGAATTATCACTATTTATAAAACAAATTGTAAGCTTTTCAATAAAAAAGACCGTTTTGCAAAATATTATTTAGTTCTTAAGATATTAAATTTTAAACTTGATCGAGTTATGCTTAATTTATATTTCAAGATATTTTCAACCCATTTTAATTTCTTATCAATCATTTTAAACTAGACACTTCAACCTTTGATTTAAATAATAAATCAAGATTTTATTTCCAAAACACGATTTTTTAAAAATCATAATTTTTAAAACGAAATTTCGATTATAACAAAAAAATTTATCTTCAATTGTTAGTTGTATCTCCAAATATTTTTAACCGATTATTATTTTGAACTAATTATCTTAAAGCTGAATCTTCAACCTTTGATTTAAACCATTAATTAAGATTTTATTTCCATAAACACGATTAATACGATTTTTTTATCAAATTTTTAGGACGATTTTTTAAAAATATATATCAAAACATTTATAAATAAATTCTAATTCTTTACAAACATAAAACTCACCTTAAATCTTGATTGATTCTTCAACGTCGAAGATTCCACCTTGATTATCGATGGGTTCGTCGAGTCGTTATCGATGTTTTTAATAGTTGTAGTGTGTTATAGTTCGTGTTTGTGTCGTGTTAATTTTTTTTTAGTAAGTTATGATGTCGTTTTGATGTTTTTGAATTAATTAATTGTTTAATTAATTAATTTGTATTAGTCACGTTTAGGTTTTTCTTATTTTTTTCTTGGTTAATTCTTTTCGTTAATATTTTTTTTAAATTTTTTGGTTTCAATTTTAGAGTAACAATTTTCTTTTTTTTTCAATAAGTAAGTAAGTAGGATTAATTTTTATTAAATTTCTTTTGTACTAAAATTAATTTTATCTTTTTTTTCGATTGTATAGGTCGAAATTCTTTTTTTGTTTGGTTTCGTCTTCTTAAATATTAAAAATTTATTTAGGTAATTAGATTTATAATACAAATTCACTAATAGGAAATCTTCTTACTCTTTGTGTAGTTTGAGTTTGTTTTTTTTTTCTTTTTTCTTTCTGAATAATTCGATTAAGGCCGACGAATAAGGCACTATGTCAATTCAATTATTATTAATTTTAAATATTATTTCTTTTTTATTATTAATTTTTTCTTTTTTGGAAAAATACACGATTGCGAACACCTAAACGATCTTCAAACAAATTCGAATTTATAAATTCTTTTTTTTTTCAACGGTGTGTATATATACAAGTGGGATTATCTCGTTTTTTGTTTTATCTCTTTTTCGTCGGAAAATAAAAAAAAGAATTTATTAATTTTTACTTCCTCCTTTAATTTTTTTCTTTTTTTTAGTAATTTATTAAACTTTAGATCACAGATACTTTACAGCTTTTTTGTTTCGAGATTTTTTTAACTTTTTTTCTTTTTTTATTAATTTTTATTCGCTTCAAAGAAAATTTTTTCCTCGTTATCCACCTGTCGGGAGAAATGAAGAAAGCTATTCCAAAACGACTGTAACTTAACGTGGGACCTTTTAAAAATATCAGAAACTTGTGTAATCGGTAATATCGTAACTTATATTCGCCTGTTATTGTTATTGTTATTATTATTATTATTATTATAATATTTCTTTGCAACTTTGTTTGTTATGATGAGTGTTTTCAAATTGCCCTTATTTTTATTTTTTTTCTTATATATATCATATATATATATATATTTTTATATATATATATATATATTAATAGCCCGTTTAAAATAAAATTTAATCCAAAAAAATTTATTTCTTTAACACTAACATTCGAGGTTTCTTTTTTATTCTTTAAAAAATTAATTTTTGGATGGATCGTTTGCCCGTTAATTTTAATTTTAATTAAAAATCAACTTAACCGAGTTTACACGTTGTTTATAAATCTTAAATAGTTGTTAAAGTTGCCCGATAACAACGTATAAACCCTTCTTTGTAAATGTAAAACTTTGTGTTGAGAAAATCTTGAAATGAAATCTCCAAAAATCTACTTTGTAGTGTTGTGCCCGTTAACTTTTAAAACCTAAAAATCGCTTAATCACTTTTATTTTTACCCGAAAAATTAAGCAATGCCCGTTTATTTCTTATTAGTAGTAAAATTCACCGATGTTGTTGAAACAATCGAAAAGAAAATCGAAATTATTTGATATCAACAATTATTACGTAGCCTTAATTAAGCGTATATATCAAATTATTATTTTTTTTTAAAGCGTCCACTGCAACAGACCGGAAGGGGTTAATTTCGATTTCTTTTTGAATCAATTTGACACCCAAAGAGTTCGTGAATGAAATTTCGGGCCTAAATTTCTTTCAATCTTTTTCAAAATCTTTTAAAGTGGGGGGTTAATCAATTAATTTTGAGTTTTATATATATATCACGATTTGAATTTTTGTACTGTGTTTCGAAATGTGTCGGTTTCTGGAAAACAAAAAATTCATCCGTTCAAAATGGCTTCCAGTTCAAACTTGATCACTTATAAGAAAATTATTAAATTTTCGACTTACTTGTTTTCGAATAGATTAAAAAGTTGATTTCTTGATTCCTTGTGGTATTTTTCGTAATTTTTTTTTTCAAACTGTATTTAGTTATATATCTATGTATAATATAGTATTTGCAAAAAACTGTAGGAATAGATTGGGTTGAGGAGATTGAGTGTGTTTTGAATATGTTGGGGTTGGTGTCTTTGCAGTTGGCTGTGGACTGAAATTTTCCGAAGCCGAAAATGTTCATTTCCATCATGTACATAGGCCGGGGCCGGCACAAGTACATAGATGCCATTTGTACATAGAGCATAGTAGTACGTGTGGAGAGCGTTCAGTAGATCCACATCAAAACCCGCTTGGCCCTCGACACCGCTGGTTGCCCTACGCAGACGAACCGACCACGTATTAAACAAGGACCACGCGATCCTATCCTGTCGATATCGTTTCGGAATTTTCACGCACAAGTGCAGCGGCGCTGCGCGACCATCCGATTGGTCGGCCGAATAATAAATTTTGGACCGCCGCCGCGTCCGTTCTACTATTACAACTAATTTGAAATATTGCAAGCTTCGAACCCCCGGGCAAAATAATTTTTTTATATACGCGAGCCCGTTTATGTACATAGGCCAGCTCGAAATCCCCGGGTTTTCAAACAACACCGAAATAATATTAATACCCCCACGATAAAAAAACCTTATTTCACCCCCTCACCCCCCACATCAACGCAACATCAAATTAATTCAATCACAGTCTTAATCACCATCAAAAACCCGTTAATTTGATACCAAACACGACATATTTCAGAAAAAAAATAATTTAACTAACAAGTTTAAACTTGTTTAATAACTAAATATTCGTTTACTACAACATTATCAAAAATACTTTGTTAGAATTAAGAAATAAAAGGGATTTTTTAATTTTAAGTTAAGTTTAAAAAAAAATTTGAAATAACAAGTTCGAACTTGCCTCTTTCATCATCAATTTTTAATGCTTTATAAATACCACATATTTTAAACAAAAAAATAAGATATATATGATATAATTACGTAAAATATGTCGTATTAAACAAATTTAGATACTACAAAAACAAGTTTGAACTTGTTTAATAATTCGTTTAATTACAATTAATCAAAAAATTATTCGTAAATTTTTTTCTTATACCTACCTAGCTTATTAATATCGCGATGAATTCTTAAAAACAAAAAAAAATTGAAAATAACAAGTTCGAACTTGCCTCTTTCATCATCCATTTTTAATGCTTTATAAATACCACATATTTTAAACAAAAAATTATGATATATATGAAATAATTATGTAAAATATGTCGTATTAGACAAGTTTAAATACTACAAAAACAAGTTTGAACTTGTTTAATAATTGGTTTAATTACAATTTATCAAAAAATTATTCATAATTTTTTTTCTTATACCTACCTAGCTTATTAATATCGCGATGAATTCTTAAAAACAAAAAAAATTGGAAATAACAAGTTCGAACTTGCCCTTTCATCATCGATTTTTAATGCTTTATAAATACCACGTATTTTAAACAAAAAATTATGATATATATGATATAATTACGTAAAATATGTCGTATTAGACAAGTTTAAATACTACAAAAACAAGTTCAAACTTGTTTAATAATTCGTTTAATTACAATTTATCAAAAAATTATCCATAAATTTTATTCTTATACCTACCTAGCTTATTAATATCGCAATGAATTCTTAAAAACAAAAAAAATTTGGAAATAACAAGTTCGAACTTGCCTCTTTCATCATCGATTTTTAATGCTTTATAAATACCACATATTTTAAACAAAAAATTATGATATATATGATATAATTACGTAAAATATGTCGTATTAAACAAGTTTAGATACTACAAAAACAAGTTTGAACTTGTTTAATAATTCGTTTAATTACAATTTATCAAAAAATTATTCATAAATTTTTTTCTTATACCTACCTAGCTTATTAATATCGCAATGAATTCTTAAAAACAAAAAAAATTTGGAAATAACAAGTTCGAACTTGCCTCTTTCATCATCGATTTTTAATGCTTTATAAATACCACATATTTTAAACAAAAAATTATGATATATATAATATAATTACGTAAAATATGTCGTATTAGACAAGTTTAGATACTACAAAAACAAGTTTGAACTTGTTTAATAATTCGTTTAATTACAATTTATCAAAAAATTATTCATAATTTTTTTTCTTATACCTACCTAGCTTATTGATATCGCAATGAATTCTTAAAAACAAAAAAAATTTGAAAATAACAAGTTCGAACTTGCCTCTTTCATCATCGATTTTTAATGCTTTATAAATACCACATATTTTAAACAAAAAATTATGATATATATGATATAATTACGTAAAATATGTCGTATTAAACAAGTTTAGATACTACAAAAACAAGTTTGAACTTGTTTAATAATTCGTTTAATTACAATTTATCAAAAAATTATTCATAAATTTTTTTCTTATACCTACCTAGTTTATTAATATCGCTTCGAATTCTTAAAAACAAAAGAAATTTGGAAATAACAAGTTCGAACTTACCTCTTTCATCATCGATTTTTAATGCTTTATAAATACCACATATTTTAAACAAAAAATTATGATATATATGGTATAATTACGTAAAATATGTCGTATTAGACAAGTTTAAATACTACAAAAACAAGTTTGAACTTGTTTAACAATTCGTTTAATTACAATTTATCAAAAAATTATTCATAATTTTTTTTCTTATACCTACCTAGCTTATTAATATCGCAATGAATTCTTAAAAAGAAATAAAATTTGGAAATAACAAGTTCGAACTTGTTATTCATTCGTCGTTGTCACTGTGTCGATCGAAAACTACCCCATTTTTAGTATCAGTGTTAAATCATAACCTATAAGACTTTCGAGATCGACGTTTTTGATGTTAAATTGTTTCTAAATCCGAAACTAAAAACGATAGAAAGAAACTTTTTGAATGAAAAATGTTTTAAATTAATCTAGGAAGAGAATGTTGTTAACGATTTTTTTCTATCAGCGATGATTCCTAACTTATGGTAGTAAGAAGCATAAAATCTCGAATTTTAACGTTCTTGATATTAAAATTATATTTAAATCCGAAACTAAAAATGATGGAAAGAAACTTTTTGAATGAAAAACGTTCTAAATTAATGTAGGAATCGAATGATGTATATGATTTTCTTCCATCGTCAGTTATTGCTGATTTATAAGACTTAAAATGTTCTAACACTCCGAATTTGGCGATTTTGATGTTAAAATTGATTCTGAATAAAAAATTAAAAACGATGGAAAGAAACTTTTTGAATAAAAAATGTTCTAAATTAATCTAGGATGAGAATGGTGTTAACGATTTTTTTCTATCAGCGGTGATTCCTAACTTATGGTAGTAAGAAACATGAAATCTCGAATTTTAACGTTTTTGATATTAAAATGGTATTAAAATTGAATCTAAATAAAAAATTAAAAGTGATAGAAAGAAACTTTTTGAATGAAAAACGTTTGAAAAATCTAGAAATCGGATGATGTATACGATTTTCTTCCATCAGCTGTGATTGCTGATTTAGAATACTTACGATGTCTTTACACTCCAAATTTGACGATTTTAATGTTAAAATTGATCTTGAATAAAAAAAAAAAATTATAAACGATGGAAAGAAATTTTTCAAATAAAAAATATTCTAAATGACCCTAAAAATATTATAGTAAATATCGTCCTTTGATATCAGTGTTAAACCCTAACTTATAAGACTTAGAAATCTTAAACTTTCAAAAACAATGGAAAAAATCTTTGACTCCCTTTAAAGAGACAATTCTTAGTTTCTTTTTACAGTCTGTATATTCTTGTCCCAAGAAGTCAAAAATTTTGAAACTTTGTGAGGGAATCAGATAGAATTAAAACGCTATCAAAATACACTCAGTAAAGACCTTTGGAATCAATTTTAACAAAATATGCAATCCCCCTATTTTCGCATAATCTAAGTTTCAAAAAAGATGCTAATTTAAAAATTCCTGAAAGCCGTGTTTGTTAAAATTAAGGAATGAGACTTATTTTATATTAAAGCTCAAAGCTTTCTCTTTAAAATGATGTATAATAATTGTTGGGTTGGATTGGAAAAATATTGAGAAAAAAAATGTTGAAATAAAACTTACATTTTCGTATAACCTAAAAGTGTCAAAAAAGATGTTAATTTAAAAATTCCTGGAAGCCGTATTTATTGAAATTAAGGAATGAGACTTATTCTAAATTAAAGCTGAAAGCTTTCTCTTTAAAATGATGTATAATAATTGTTGGGTTGGATTGGAAAAATGTTGAGAAAAAAAATGTTGAAATAAAACTTACATTTTTGTATAACCTAAACGTGTCAAAAAAAGATGCTAATTTGAAAATTCCTGGAAGCCGTGTTTGTTAAAATTAAGGAATGAGACTTATTTTAAATTAAAGCTCAATGCTTTCTTTTTAAAATGATCTGTAATAAGCACACCTAATAACCATTTATCAAAGAGATACCTTTTTGAACAACAAAATTCAATAACACCACTTTTCACTAAACTCATAAAACCTAAACCTAAAGCTCACATCTGGATGAATAAATTTAAGTATACCTAAAAACCCGTTTTTTATACAGATTCTTTCTTGTATAGTAGAAAGTACCGACAGCTCTAAATGCGCCGAATAGATGACTACAGTTTAAAATGAGTGTTTAAAACTACCGGTACTTTAAAGTACAAGGACACAAAGGGTTAATATAGCGCCTAGCCCTCAAGCGATCTCGGCGTAGCTTGAAAGTATATCGTTGAAAGTGAAATAGTTTTTTGTTGACATAGCATTGATGTAGTTTAATTAGTATATACACAGTGTGTTAATTAATTATTGTACCCGACGTCATCATTGCCAGTATGCAACCAATGTCACAGTATTGTTCCAAATCGCGTATACTGTAATATTGGTTGCATACTTTCAATGATGACGTTGACTTTGAAAGTTGGGATAGTTTTATCTAAAAAGTTGCAATCTTACATTTTATATTTTTTCCAGGATAAAGCTTACACAATTTTTTAAATTAATCGATTTTTGTGAGAAATTATTTTTTATCTAAAATATCACTTTACATTTTACTCTTTTTCCAAAATAATTCATAATCAACCCTTTTGGTTATTATACATCATTTTAAAGAGCACAATTTTGGCTTTAATTTGGTATAAAAATCATTTAATAACGTTGAAAAATAAAGCTTACACAATTTTTTAAATTAATCGATTTTTGTGAGAAATTATTTTTTATCTAAAACTATCACTTTACATTTTACTTTTTTTCCAAAATAATTCATAATCAGCCCTCTTGGTTATTATACACCATTTTAAAGAGCACAATTTTGGCTTTAATTTGGTACTAAAATCATTTAATAACATTGAAAAATAAAGCTTACATAATTTTTTAAATTAATCGATTTTTGTGAGAAATTATTTTTTTTCTAAAAACTACCACTTTACATTTTACTCTTTTTTCAAAATAATTCATAATCAAACCTCTTGGTTATTATACACCATTTTAAAGAGCACAACTTTGGCTTTAATTTGGTACAAAAATCATTTAATAACCTTGAAAAATAAAGCTTATACAATTTTTTAAATTAATCGATTTTTGTGAGAAATTATTTTTTATCTAAAACTACCACTTTACATTTTACTCTTTTTCCAAAATAATTCATAATCAAACCTCTTGGTTATTATACACCATTTTAAAGAGCACAATTTTGGCTTTAATTTGGTACTAAAAGCATTTAATAACATTGAAAAATAAAGCTTACATAATTTTTTAAATTAATCGATTTTTGTGAGAAATTATTTTTTTTCTAAAAACATCCACTTTACATTTTACCTTTGTTCTAAAATAATTCATAATCAACCCTTTTGGTTATTATACACCATTTTAAAGAGCATAATTTTGGCTTTAATTTGGTACAAAAATCATTTGATAACATTGAAAAATAAAGCTTACACAATTTTTTAAATTAATCGATTTTTGTGAGAAATTATTTTTTATCTAAAACTATCACTTTACATTTTACTCTTTTTCCAAAATAATTCATAATCAACCCTCTTGGTTATTATACACCATTTTAAAGAGCACAATGTTTGCTTTAATTTGGTACAAAAGTCAATTCATAACATTGAAAAATAAAGCATAGACGATTTTTTAAACGAATCAATTTTTGATTAATAAAAATTCATCGATTCTTTTTTTATAGTAAATCAATTTCGAATGTGCCGAATACAATTTTAATTTGAAAGAATGAAATTTTTATAACCACCGCTTCCATGTTGATTGGTGTTAACCCGTTTTTCCGAATAAAATATTAATTTTAACGATTCATATTCGTTTTGAAGTTTTTTAATTTTTGTCAGATAAAGTTTTTTTTTTAATTTATTCGAACCAATTTAGAATAATAAAATGCAAATTACAAGAAAATAACGTTGTTAATTTCGGAAATGAAATTTTCAAGTTCTATTTATTTATTGTTAGTTTTGTTGCAATATTTTTCTAAAATAACAAAAAAAGGACAAATATGTAACATCAAAAATGTTGCGATATTCTCGTTCGTGTGATATTTTCCCCGAAATGGAAAATAAACAAAAAGCGCGGGGTTGTTTTATTAGTTCGACCGGGCGTGTTTCGAATTTATTTTTTTAACGTCTATCCGAGAGCTTTTTGCTATACACTAAAAAACATACATCAGCAAAAAAAAAATTAAAACAACAAACGATTGCGAATCAGAAACGCAACAAATACTTTCAAAAAAAAATAAAAATTAAGCTTTTAATCCTACAGAACAGAGAGAATGTGTGTTTCACTCCCGAGTAATTTTAAATAAGTCAATATTATTGTTCCGATGAACTTTGGTGAACCCGCAAAGACCGAAGAAAGTTAAGAATAGATTCCTCTTTGGATCGCGAAAATATCCGCTTATAAAGCAGCAACCTAACACATTTGCGTTAATTTGGTTGCCTATAATCAGGCATTTTTTAAAAAATTAATCAAAAATAACGCAACTAGGATGCGCGTGGAGCCATCTCTGTCGCGCAAATCGTACTATACACCTATATGAAAGAACGTAAAGTTGGAAAAAAAGGGTTGGGGGGAAATTTACGTCGACAACGCAACGGGGGAGTAAATATTTTAGGGCAAAAAAACGAGGGGAGTGCATTCGCATCGACTGCATCACAAAAAAAGTACAGTTTTGGTCAAAATTTCGAAAAAAAAAAGTTTTTCAATTTATTTTTGAGGCACATACTCAAATAGGTATCATTAAAACTCGGTATTGATTTTATTATTAAGGTGAATCTTCTATTGTCGGAGGAAGTCGTTAAAAAGGACCTTCAATGGTCAGACGTTGTTTGTCTAAGAATGGATTAAAGGGCGGCCTTTTATCCATTATTATCCAATGATAATTAAGGAAATTACAAGAAAATCGATTGATAAAAAAAAAATGTGTACGCTTTATTTTTTAATGTTAAAATTAAACCNTTATCCATTATTATCCAATGATAATTAAGGAAATTACATGAAAATCGATTAATTAAAAAAAGCCGAAATTGTGCTCTTTAAAATGGTGTATAATAACCAATAGGGTTGATTATGAATTATTTTGGAAAAAGAGTAAAATGTAAAGTGATAGTTTTAAATAAAAAATAATTTCTCACAAAAATCGATTAATTTAAAAAATTGTGTAAGCTTTATTTTTTAATGTTATCAAATGATTTTTGTACCAAATTAAAGCCAAAATTGTGCTCTTTAAAATGGTGTATAATAACCAAGAGGGTTGATTATGAATTATTTTAGAAAAAAAGTAAAATGTAAAGTGGTCTAATAATTTCTCACAAAAATCGATTAATTTAAAAAATTGTGTAAGCTTTATTTTTCAATGTTTATTAAATAATTTTTGTACCAAATTGAAGCCGAAATTGTGCTCTTTAAAATGGTGTATAATAACCAAGAGGGTTGATTATGAATTATTTTGGAAAAAAAGTAAAAAGTAAAGTTGTTTAATAATTTCTCACAAAAATCGATTAATTTAAAAAAATTGTGTAAGCTTTATTTTTTAATATTATCAAATGATTTTTGTACCAAATTAAAACCAAAACTGTGCTCTTTAAAATGATGTATAATAACCAAGAGGGTTGATTATGAATTATTTTGGAAAAAAAATAAAATGTAAAGTGGTCTAATAATTTCTCACAAAAATCGATTAATTTAAAAAATTGTATAAGCTTTATTTTTCAATATTATTAAATAATTTTTGTACCAAATTAAAGCCGAAATTGTGCTCTTTAAAATGGTGTATAATAACCAAGAGGGTTGATTATGAATTATTTTAGAAAAAAAATAAAATGTAAAGTGGTCTAATAATTTCTCACAAAAATCGATTAATTTAAAAAATTGTGTAAGCTTTATTTTTCAATATTATTAAATGATTTTTGTACCAAATTAAAGCCAAAATTGTGCTCTTTAAAATGGTGTATAATAACCAATAGAGTTGATTATGAATTATTTTGGAAAAAGAGTAAAATGTAAAGTGATAGTTTTAGATAAAAAATAATTTCTCACAAAAATCGATTAATTTAAAAAAATGTGTAAGCTTTATTTTTCAAGGTTATCAAATGATTTTTGTACCAAATTAAAGCCGAAATTGTGCTCTTTAAAATGGTGTATTATAACCAAGAGGGTTGATTATGAATTATTTTGAAAAAAGAGTAAAGTGTAAAGTGGTAGCTTTTAGATAAAAAATAATTTCTCACAAAAATTGATTAATTTAAAAAATTGTGTAAGCTTTATTTTTCAAGGTTATTAAATGATTTTTGTACCAAATTAAAGCCGAAATTGTGCTCTTTAAGCTGGTGTAGAATAACCAAGAGGGTTGATTATGAATTATTTTGGAAAAAGCGTAAAATGTAAAGTGATAGTTTTAGACAAAAAATAATTTCTCACAAAAATCGATTAATTTAAAAAATTGTGTAAGCTTTATTTTTCAAGGTTATCAAATGATTTTTGTACCAAATTAAAGCCAAAATCGTGGTCTTTAAGATGATATACAATAACCTGGAAAGTTGTTTACCAATAATCTTGAAAAAAAGATTATATGTGAAAGTGTCCAAAATATCCAAATATTACGTTTTAAACAACGAAATCGGATATAACTCAAAAAATAGAAATAATAGCAAAACTTGTTGTGGACAAAAANTTTACCAATAATCTTGAAAAAAAGATTATATGTGAAAGTGTCCAAAATATCCAAATATTACGTTTTAAACAACGAAATCGGATATAACTCAAAAAATAGAAATAATAGCAAAACTTGTTGTGGACAAAAAATTCTTTAAATTAACCCTAATTATGTCATTCATTAATCGATATAATCCATAATGGATTATTGCCAACATAAAAAGGTTAAAACTCAAAAATGTCCAAATATTGCATCTTTGACTTCAAAATTGGTTATATCTCAAGAAGTAGAAACAATAGAAAAATTATTGTAGAGTAAAGATTGTTTAAATTAACCCTAATTATGTAATTCGTTAACCAATTCAATCCATAATGGATTATTGCCAACCTAATAAGATTAGATCACCAAAATATCCAAATGTATCTTTGACATCGAAATCGGTTATATCTCAAAAAATAAAAACTATAGAAAAATTTGTTGTGGACAAAAAATCCTTTAAATTAACCCTAATTATGTAATTCGTTAACCAATTTAATCCATAATGGTTTGTTATCAACCTAAAAGGATTAGAACACCAAAATATCTAAATATTGCATTTTTGACATCGAAATCGGTTATATCTCAAGAGGTAGAAACAATAGAAAAGCTTGTTGTGGACAAAAAANCCAAATTAAAGCCAAAATTGTGCTCTTTAAAATGGTGTATAATAACCAAGAGGTTTGATTATGAATTATTTTGGAAAAAGAGTAAAATGTAAAGTGGCAGTTTTTAGATAAAAAGTAATTTTTCACAAAAATCTATTAATTTGAAAAATTGTGTAAGCTTTATTTTTCAAGGTTATCAAATGATTTTTGTACCAAATTAAAGTCAAAATCGTGATATTTAAAATGATATACAATAACCTGGAAAGTTGTTTACCAATAATCTTGAAAAAAAGATTATATGTGAAAGTGTCCAAAATATCCAAATATTACGTTTTAAACAACGAAATCGGATATAACTCAAAAAGTAGAAATAATAGCAAAACTTGTTGTGGACAAAAAATTTTTTAAATTAACCCTAATTA
The DNA here is from genome assembly GCF_000648695.1 of Onthophagus taurus. Taxonomy (NCBI): domain Eukaryota; kingdom Metazoa; phylum Arthropoda; class Insecta; order Coleoptera; family Scarabaeidae; genus Onthophagus; species Onthophagus taurus. The sequence continues at coordinate 36,405 of NW_019281067.1, forward strand.
TGTAATTCATTAATCGATATAATCCATAATGGATTATTGCAAACATAAAAAGGTTAAAACTCCAAAATGTCCAAATATTGCATCTTTGATTTCAAAATCGGTTATATCTCAAGAAGTAGAAAGAATAGAAAAATTATTGTAGAGTAAAGATTGTTTAAATTAACCCTAATTATGTAATTCATTAATCGATATAATCCATAATGGATTATTACCAATATAAAAAGTTTAAAACTCCAAAATGTCCAAATATTGCATCTTTGACTTCAAAATCGGTTATATCTCAAGAAGTAGAAACAATAGAAAAATTATTGTAGAGTAAAGATTGTTTAAATTAACCCTAATTATGTAATTCGTTAACCAATTCAATCCATAATGGATTATTGCCAACCTAATAAGATTAGATCACCAAAATATCCAAATGTATCTTTGACATCGAAATCGGTTATATCTCAAAAAATAAAAACTATAGAAAAATTTGTTGTGGACAAAAAATCCTTTAAATTAACCCTAATTATGTAATTCGTTAACCAATTTAATCCATAATGGTTTGTTATCAACCTAAAAGGATTAGAACACCAAAATATCTAAATATTGCATTTTTGACATCGAAATCGGTTATATCTCAAGAGGTAGAAACAATAGAAAAGCTTGTTGTGGACAAAAAAATTTTTAAATTCACCCTGATTACGTAATTCATTAAGCAATTTAATCCATAATGGTTTGTTACCAACTTAAATGGATTAGAACATCAAAATATCCAAATATTGTATTTTTGACATCGAAATCGGTTATATCTCAAGAGGTAGGAACAATAGAAAAACTTGTTGTGGACAAAAAATCCTTGAAATTAATCCTAATTATGTAATTCATTAAGCAATTTAATCCATAATGGTTTGTTACCAACTTAAAAGGATTAGAACACCAAAATACCCAAATATCGCATTTTTGACTTCGAAATCGGTTATATCTCAAGAGATAGGAACAATAGAAAAACTTGTTGTGGACAAAAAATTCTTTAAATTAATCCTAATTATGTAATTCATGAAGCAATTTTATCCATAATGAATTAATGCCAACTTAAAAGGCTTAAAACACTAAAATGTCCTAATATTGCATCTTTCACATCGAAACCGGTTATATCTCAGGAAGTAAAAGCAATAGAAAAATTTGTTATGGACAAAAAATTCTTTAAATTAACCCTAATTATGTAATTCATTAAGCAATTTAATCCATAACGGTTTGTTACCAACCTAAATGGATTAGAACATAAAAATATCCAAATATTGCATTTTTGACATCGAAATCGGTTATATCTTAAAAGGTAGGAACAATAGAAAAATTTGTTATAGACAAAAAAGTCTTTAAATTAACCCTAATTATATAATTCATTAAGCAATTTAATCCATAATGCTTTGTTGCCAACCTAAATGGATTAGAACATCAAAATATACAAATATTGTATTTTTGACATCGAAATCGGTTATATCTCAAGAGGAAGGAGCAATAGAAAAATTTGTTATGGACAAAAAATTCTTTAAATTAATCCTAATTATGTAATTCATTAAGCAATTTTATCCATAATGGATTAATGCCAACTTAAAAGGCTTAAAACACTAAAATGTTCTAATATTGCATCTTTCACATCAAAATCGGTTATATCTCAGGAAGTAAAAACAACAGAAAAATTTGTTATGAACAAAAAATTCTTTAAATTAATCCTAATTATGTAATTCATTAAGCAATTTAATCCATAATGGTTTGTTAGCAACCTAAATGGATTAGAACACAAAAATACCCAAATATTGCATTTTTGATATCGAAATCGGTTATATCTCAAGAATTATATATAATAGAAAAATTTGTTATGGACTAAAAATTTTTTAAATTAACCCTAATTATATAATTCATTAACCAATTTAATCCATAATGAATTATTGCCAACCTAAAAGGGTTAGAACACCAAAATATCTAAATATTGCATCTTTGATATCGAAATCGGTTATATCTCAAGAATTATATATAATAGAAAAATTTGTTGTGGACAAAAAATCCTTTAAATTAACTCTAATTATGCAATTCGTTAAACAATTTAATCCATAATGGATTATTGTCAACCTATTAGGGCTAGAACACCAAAATGTCCAAATATTGCATCATTAACATCGTAATCGGTTATATCTCAAGAAGTAGAAGCAATAGAAAAATTTGTTATGTACAAAAAATTCTTTAATTTAACCCTAATTATGTAATTCATTAAGCAATTTAATCCATAATGGTTTGTTACTGACCTAAAAGGATTAGAACACCAAAATATCCAAATATTGCATCTTTGACACGGAAATCGGTTATATCTCAAGAAATAAAAACAATAGAAATATTTGTTATGGACAAAAAATCTTTTAAATTTACCCTAATTATATAATTCATTAACCAATTTAATCCATAATGGATTATTGCCAACCTAAATGGGTTAAAACACCAAAATATCCAAATATTGCAGTTTTAACATCGAAATCGATTATAACTCAAAAATTAGAAACGATGAGAAAATTTGTTGTAACCAAAAAACATTCTAAATCACCTTATAAAGTATAGTACGCAAAAATTTTAATTTGTTTTTGATCATTACCAACCTAAAATAATCTTCAAACTCACATATTTCGCCTTTTCAAACTTTGACAACTTCGCGACTCTTTTTCTGAAAATTTTCTTAATACAACTCAATGTGTAGTTAATACTCTCTTAAAGAAGAACTTTTGGGCTATAATTTGATACGAAAATCATTCCTTAATTTACATAAATATCCTTTTATATTTTAAGTTGTATCTCATCTTGACATTAAATTGAAAACCATAACTTTTCTTAAAAATTTTGATTAATCAACCCAATATAAATTATACACCATTTTAAAGAGGGAATCTTCAGCTTTAATTTGAAACTAAAATCATTTCTTAATTTCCATGTTAACCCATTCTATGACTTTTACAATGCATTCGTGTATTTTTTGGGAAACTCGAATAATCGATTTATTTATTAATTATTGTTAAAATAAATTTCTTTTTTAATAATTTTTTATTATTAAACGTCAATGTAAATAAATATGGACCTCTCGATATACATTTTACCACCACGTCCGAAATTTCAAACGTTTAAACCCTGTCAGTACGAATAAATCGTACAAGTTTATCGCATTTAGCGACCCCCACGATTTACGAATGTCGATTACCGATCAAATTTAGCTTTAAAATCGTCTCCTTTCATTATATTCTTAATCACAAAAAAAATAATTACATTATCCCCTAATCATTTATTAATCATTAATTTATTGGCTCAAATTGAAGATGAAAAATTAAGTTTTTGTTTCATTTTGCGAACATCGCGTGATGTTGCATCAACGATAAATGATTCAAATTGATCCGAAAATGCACTTTGACATTCGATCTAAAAACACCACACATCACCCTTCAATGTAATGTAACATACGGAAACGTTATTTTTTATTATTCTAGTAGTTACCAGCATTCTCCATTTGCGTTAATCAAACCGCAAAAAAAATCGTCTACTAATTCGTGATTCTCCCGATTTGCGTCCTTTGATTTAGGGGTTTTAATTGTAATTGACGCCGTTTGAAAGAGGGTGGATTGATTGATTTTCAACTTTGCAAATCCATTAGGTTCTTATAAAATATTTATTAACGAGGTTTCGATTGGAAAAATGGAACGAAATTAATTTTTTTGAAATTTTTGAAATGAATTTCTGGGGTGCGTTTCGTTTTTGCTGATGGTGAAATGCAGTGCGTTCGGGGGATTTGAAACTGGGCGGTTTGTGGAGTTCGGGGATGGTTTTGTGGAGGTTTGCGGGGATGAACGGGGGGAGTGTTCGTTTTGTATTCGAAAAGAGAAGGATGGGGTAGGGGGTGGAGGCCGAATGGGGCGCAGTGCATCGCATAAAATAGGTACTTATCGATCGGCGCCCGAATTGAAATTTGCACAATACTATATAATATTATTTTTCAGACGTAGGCGCAGTTAGCCACTCATTTATCTCGACATTTATGCCTCTGAGAGAAAAAGTGTAAAGGAACAAAATTGTTAAAAATTAAGTTTTTTACAACTTTTATACTAAAACTTTTTTTCTAAAACGTTTCAAATCGCAGCTTTACCAACAACAAGATGTAAAACCACAATTTCAGCTAATTATCACTTATTAAAATTTTTCTCAATGGTTATTAATTTGGGAGCAAAAGTGTAAAAGGGGAAAGTTGTTAAAAATAAAATTTTCTACAACTTTTATACTAAAACTTTTTTTCTAAAACGTTTCAAGTCGCAGCTTTAGCAACAACAAGATGTAAAACCACAATTTCAGCTAATTTTTACCATTTTGAAGTTTTCTCGATATTTATGCATCTGAGAGCAAAAGTGTTACAGAGCAAAATTGTTAAAAATAATGTTTTCTACAACTTTTATACTAACACTTTCTTTCTAAAACGTTTCAAATCGCAGCTTTACCAACAACAAGATGTAAAACCACAATTTCATCGAATTTTCACCATTTTGAAGTTTTCTCGATATTTATGCATCTGAGAGCAAAAGTGTTAAAGAGCAAAATTGTTAAAAATAAAGTTTTCTACAACTTTTATACTAAAACTTTTTTTCTAAAACGTTTCAAATCGCAGCTTTACCAACAACAAGATGTAAAACCACAATTTCAGCTAATTTTCACCATTTTGAAGTTTTCTCGATATTTATGCATCTGAGAGCAAAAGTGTTAAAGAGCAAAATTGTTAAAAATAAAGTTTTCTACAACTTTTATACTAAAACTTTTTTTCTAAAACGTTTCAAATCGCAGCTTTACCAACAACAAGATGTAAAACCACAATTTCAGCTAATTTCCTCCATTTTGAAGTTTTCTCGATATTTATGCATCTGAGAGCAAAAGTGTTAAAGAGCAAAATTGTGAAAAATAAAGTTTTCAACAACTTTTATACTAAAACTTTTTTTCTAAAACGTTTCAAATCGCAGCTTTACCAACAAAAAGATGGAAAACCACAGTTTCAGCTAATTTTCACCATTTTGAAGTTTTCTCGATATTTATGCATCTGAGAGTAAAAGTGTTAAAGAGCATAATTATTAAAAATTAAGTTTTCTACAACTTTTATATAAAAACTTTTTTTCTAAAACGTTTCAAATCGCAGCTTTACAACAACAAGATGTAAAACCTCAATTTCAGCAAATTTTCACCACTTTGAAGTTTTCTCGATATTTATGCATCTGAGAGCAAAAGTGTTAAAGAGCAAAATTGTTAAAAATAAAGTTTTCTACAACTTTTATACTAACACTTTTTTTCTAAAACGTTTCAAATCGTAGCTTTACCTACAACAAGATGTAAAACCACAATTTCAGCTAATTTTCACCATTTTGAAGTTTTCTCGATATTTATGCATCTGAGAACAAAAGTATTAAAGAGCAAAATTGTTAAAAATAAAGTTTTCTACAACTTTTATACTAAAACTTTTTTTCTAAAACGTTTTAAATCGCAGCTCCACCAGCAACAAGATGTAAAACCACGATTTCAGCTAATTATCACTTAATAGAATTTTTCTCAATGTTTATGCATCTGAAAGCAAAAGTGTTAAAGGGCAAAATTGTTAAAAATAAAGTTTTCTACAACTTTAATATTAACACTTTTTTTCTAAAACGTTTCAAATCGCAACTCTACCAACAGCAAGATGTAAAACCACAATATCAACTAATTTTCACCATTTTGAAGTTTTCTCGATATTTATGCATCTGAGAGCAAAAGAGTTAAAGAGCAAAATTGTTAAAAATATAGTTTTCTACAACTTTTATACTAAAACTTTTTTTCTAAAACGTTTCAAATCGCAGCTTTACCAACAACAAGATGTAAAACCACGATTTCAGCTAATTATCACTTATTAAAATTTTTCTCAATGGTTATTAATTTGGGAGCAAAAGTGTAAAAGGGGAAAGTTGTTAAAAATAAAGTTTTCTACAACTTTTATACTAAAACTTTTTTTCTGAAACCTTTCAAATCGCAGCTCTACCAACAACAAGATGTAAAACCACAATTTCAGCTAATTTTCACCATTTTGAAGTTTTCTCGATATTTATGCATCTGAGAGCAAAAGTGTTAAAGGGGAAAATTGTTAAAAATAAAGTTTTCTATAACTTTTATACTAACACTTTTTTTCTAAAACGTTTCAAATCGCAGTTTTACCAACAACAAGATGTAAAACCACAATTTCTGCTAATTTTCACCATTTTGAAGCTTTCTCGATATTTATGCATCTGAGAGCAAAAGTGTAAAAGGGGAAAATTGTTAAAAATAAAGTTTTCTATAACTTTTATACTAACACTTTTTTTCTAAAACGTTTCAAATCGCAGTTTTACCAACAACAAGATGTAAAACCACAATTTCTGCTAATTTTCACCATTTTGAAGCTTTCTCGATATTTATGCATCTGAGAGCAAAAGTGTAAAAGGGGAAAATTGTTAAAAATAAAGTTTTCTACAACTTTTATATTAACACTTTTTTTATAAAACGTTTCAAATCGCAGCTTTACCAACAGCAAGATGTAAAATCACAATATCAGCTAATTTTCACCATTTTGAAGATTTCTTGATATTTATGCATCTGAGAGCAAAAGTGTAAAAGGGGAAAATTGTTAAAAATAAAGTTTTCAACAACTTTTATACTAAAACTTTTTTCCTAAAACGTTTCAAATCGCAACTCTACCAACAATATGATGTAAAACCACAATTTCAGCTAATTATCACTTAATAGAATTTTTCTCAATGTTTATGCATTTGGGAGCAAAAATGTAAAAGGGGAAAATTGTTAAAAATAAAGTTTTCTACAACTTTTATACTAAAACTTTTTTTCTAAAACGTTTCAAATCGCAGCTTTACCAACAGCAAGATGTAAAATCACAATATCAGCTAATTTTCACCATTTTGAAGATTTCTCGATATTTATGCATTTGGGAGCAAAAATGTAAAAGGGCAAAATTGTTAAAAATAAAGTTTTCTACAACTTTTATATTAACACTTTTTTTCTAAAACGTTTCAAATCGCAGCTTTACCTACAACAAGATGTAAAACCACAGTTTCAGCTAATTTTCACCATTTTGAAGATTCCTCGATATTTATGCATCTGAGAGCAAAAGTATAAAAGGGAAAAATTGTTAAAAATAAAGTTTTCTACAACTTCTATACTAAAACTTTTTTTCTAAAACGTTTCAACTCGCAACTCTACCAACAACAAGATGTACAACCACAATTTTAGCTAATTTTCACCATTTTGAAGTTTTCTCGATATTTATGCATCTGAGAGCAAAAGTGTTAAAGTGCAAAATTGTTAAAAATAAAGTTTTCTACAACTTTTATATTAAAACTTTTTTTCTAAAACGTTTCAAATAGCAGCGCTACCTACAACAAAATGTAAAACCACAATTTCAGCGAATTTTCACCATTTTGAAGTTTTCTCGATATTTATGCATCTGAGAGCAAAAGTGTTAAAGAGCAAAATTGTTAAAAAGAAAGTTTTCTACAACTTTTATACTAAAGCTTTTTTTCTAAAACGTTTCAAATCGCAGCTTTACCTACAACAAGATGTAAAACCACTATTTCAGCTAATTATCACTTAATAGATTTTTTCTCAATTTTTATGCATTTGGGAGCAAAAGTGTAAAAGGCTAAAATTGTTAAAAATAAAGTTTTCTACCTCTTTTATACTAAAACTTTTTTTCTAAAACGTTTCAAATCGGAGCTTTACCAACAGCAAGATATAAAATCACAATATCAGCTAATTTTCACCATTTTAAAGTTTTCTCGATATTTATACATCTGAGAGCAAAAGTGTTAAAGAGCAAAATTGTTAAAAATAAAGTTTTCTACAACTTTTATACTAAAACTTTTTTTCTAAAACGTTTCAAATCGCAACTCTACCAACAAAATGATGTAAAACCACGATTTCAGCTAATTATCACTTAATAGATTTTTTCTCAATGTTTATGGGTTTGGGAGCAAAAGTGTAAAAGGGCAAAATTGTTAAAAATAAAGTTTTTTACAACTTTTATACTAAAACTTTTTTTCTAAAACGTTTCAAATCGCAACTCCACCAGCAACAAGATGTAAAACCACAATTTTAGCTAGTTATCACTTAATAGAATTTTTCTCAATGTTTATGCGTTTGGGAGCGAAAGTGTAAAAGGGGAAAATTGTTAAAAATAAAGTTTTCTACAACTTTTATGCTAAAACTTTTTTTCTAAAACGTTTCAAATCGCAGCTCCACCAACAACAAGATGTAAAACCACGATTTCAGCTAATTATCACTTATTAGAATTTATCTCAACATTTATGCATTTGGGAGCAAAAGTGTAAATGGGGAAAATTGTTAAAAATAAAGTTTTCTACAACTTTTATACTAAAACTCTTTTTCTAAAATGTTTCAAATCGCAGCTTTACCAACAACAAGATGTAAAACCACAATTTCAGCAAATTTTCACCATTTTGAAGTTTTCTCGATATTTATGCATCTGAGAGCAAAAGTGTTAAAGAGCAAAATTGTTAAAAATAAAGTTTTCTACAACTTTAGTTTTCTACAACTTTTATACTAAAACTTTTTTTCTAAAACGTTTCAAATCGCAGCTTTACCAACAACAAGATGTAAAACCACGATTTCAGCTAATTATCACTTATTAAAATTTTTCTCAATGGTTATTAATTTGGGAGCAAAAGTGTAAAAGGGGAAAGTTGTTAAAAATAAAGTTTTCTACAACTTTTATACTAAAACATTTTTTCTAAAACGTTTCAAATCGCAGCTTTACCAACAACAAGATGTAAAACAACGATTTCAGCTAATTATCACTTACTGGAATTTATCTCAACATTTATGCATTTGGGAGCAAAAGCGTAAATGAGGAAAATTGTTAAAAATAAAGCTTTCTACAACTTTTATACTAAAACTTTTTTTCTAAAACGTTTCAAATCGCAGCTTTACCAACAACAAGATGTAAAACCACAATTTTAGCAAATTTTCACCATTTTAAAGTTTTCTCGATATTTATGCATCTGAGAGCAAAAGTGTTCAAGAGCAAAATTGTTAAACATAAAGTTTTCTACAACTTTTGTATTAACACTTTTTTTCTAAAACGTTTCAAATCGCAGCTTTACCAACAACAAGATGCAAAACCATAATTTCAGCTAATTTTTACCATTTTGAAGTTTTCTCGATATTTATGCATCTGAGAGGAAAAGTGTTAAAGAGCAAAATTGTTAAAAATAAAGTTTTCTACAACTTTTATACTAAAACTTTTTTTCTAAAACGTTTCAAATCGCAGCTTTACCAACAACAAGATGTAAAACCACAATTTCAGCAAATTTTCACCATTTTGAAGTTTTCTCGATATTTATGCATCTGAGAGCAAAAGTGTTAAAGAGCAAAATTGTTAAAAATAAAGTTTTCTATAACTTTTATACTAAAACTTTTTTTCTAAAACGTTTCAAATCGCAGCTTTACCAACAACAATATGTAAAACCACAATTTCAGCTAATTTCCACCATTTTGAAGTTTTCTCGATATTTATGCATCTGAGAGCAAAAGTGTCAAAGAGCAAAATTATTAAAAATAAAGTTTTCTACAACTTTTATACTAACACTTTTTTTCTAAAACGTTTCAAATCGCAGCTTTACCAACAACAAGATGGAAAACCACAATTTCAGCTAATTTTCACCATTTTGAAGTTTTCTCGATATTTATGCATCTGAGAGGAAAAGTGTTAAAGAGCAAAATTGTTAAAAATATAGTTTTCTACAACTTTTATATTAACACTTTTTTTCTAAAACGTTTCAAATCGCAGCTTTACCAACAACAAGATGTAAAACCACAATTTCAGCTAATTTTCACCATTTTGAAGTTTTCTCGATATTTATGCATCTGAGAGCAAAAGTGTTAAAGAGCAAAATTGTTAAAAATAAAGTTTTCTACAACTTTTATACTAAAACTTTTTTTCTAAAACGTTCGGATCTCGCGCTCTACCAACAATAACATATTAAACCACGATTTTATTTAATTTTTACCTCTTTGAACTTTTCTCAATATTTAAGCATCTGAGATTAAAAGTGTAAAGGTGGAAAATTGTTAAGAATAAAATTTTCTACAACTTTTATACTAAAACTTTTTTTCTAAAACGTTCTAAATCGCAGCTCCACCAGCAACAAGATGTAAAACCACGATTTCAGCAAATTTTCTTTCTTCGCATGCGTATTTTTGAGCATTCTCAGAAACCTCAAAAAAACTTTTAATCAATTTTAGTCAATTTTAATAAATTTTAATAAATTTTTCTCTCCTCCAGACGACGACAATCGGCGTTTAATTAGGACCATTTCTTAATTTCTCGACTTCTGCCACTTTTAACCCCTCCGGGTCCCCTTGCACCCCCGAAAACCCCCCGATTCACCTCGAAAAAGGGGTGGCCATTTGAACGAATTAGGAAACGGAGAAATTAATTTGATTTTTCGTTTTAATTAAAACCGATTTTTTCCGACTCCCAATTTATTCCGACTTCAAAAAAATATCCATTTATTTATTTTAATTTTTTAAAACTTCCTTAAAACATTTTTTGCAATTATAACCGCACTGACCCCTTTTCGAGTTCTTAATTTCGAGACAAAAGGATTCGCGCAACCCTCTAATACTTATAGAGGGTATTTGTAGGTAGCAAAAGGGGTGGTGGACTCTGCAAGAGGGTTAGAAAAAAAAGGGGTAGACTTGCTGGTAGTAGGTACAAAATGGCGACAAAAAATCGGGATAAGAATATGAGGGTTGTAATCACGTTTAACTTGTAGCGAATTCTAAGATGAGGATGTTAAGAAAAAAATTTAAAGAAAGGTGTTGAATGTGTCTAACCCCTTAACGTATTTAATTTTTATTTTGGGGATGATAAAAAAAGTTTCCGGTTGAAATAACTGGATTATTACTTTATTACGTTTGAAGTTGAAGGGGAAAAATAGGGAAATTAAAGAAATCGCGTTGGGGGTAACTTTGAAAAGTAAAAAATGAAAAAAAAGCTAAAAGATTAAAGCTAAGAATGTCCTCTTTTAGATGATATATAACGCATTGTGATATCATTTCAAATTTCTGAGAAAAAAAAAGTTCTTTAAAACTGTATTTTATCTTCATAACTTTATTGCAAAAAAAATCATTAAATTAGAAAAATCGTGTTTGGTGTAATTTTGAAAACTAAGAAATGATATTTATATCAAATTAAAGCTAAGAATGTTCTCTTTCAGATGCTATATAACGCATTGTGATATCATTTCAAATTTCTGAGAAAAACATTTTTCTCTAAAACTGTATTTTATCTTTATAACTTAATTGCAAAAAAAATCATGAAATTAGAAAAATCGTATTGGGTGTAATTTTGAAAACTAAGAAATGATATTTATATCAAATCAAAGATAAGAATGTCCTCTTTCAAATGATATATAATGTATTGTGATATCGTTTCAAATTTCTGAGAAAAACATTTTTCTCTAAAACTGTATTTTGTGTTTTTAATTTAATTGCAAAGAAATTAGAAATGTCGTATTAGGCGTAATTTTGCAAATTGAGAAATGATTTCTATATGAAATTCAAGCTAAGAATGTCCTCTTTGAGATGATATATAACGCATTGTGATATCGTTTCAAATTTCTGAGAAAAACATTTTTTTTTAAAACTATATTTTATGTTTATAATTTTACTGCAAAAAAGAATTCATTAAATTAGAAAAATCGTATTGGGTGTAATTTTGAAAACTAAGAAATGATACTTACATCAAATCAAAGCTAAGAATGTCCTCTTTCAGATGATATATAATGCATTGTGATATCGTTTCAAATTTCTGAGAAAAACATTTTTCTCTAAAACTGTATTTTGTGTTTTTTACTTAATTGCAAAGAAATTAGAAATGTCGTATTAGGCGTAATTTTGCAAATTGAGAAATGATTTCTATATGATATTGAAGCTAAGAATGTCTTCTTTCAGATGATATATAATGTATTGTGATATCATTTCAAATTTCTTAGAAAAACATTTTTCTTTAAAACTGTATTTTATGTTAATATGTTAGCGGCAAAAAAAATTCATTAAATTACAAAAATCGTATTGGGTGTAATTTTGAAAACTAAAAAATGATATTTATATCAAATTAAAGCTAAGAATGTCTTCTTTTAAATGATGTATAATACAATGGTATCATTTCAAGTATTGTTCAAAAAAATTTATTATGATGAAATAAGTCAAATTATTATTAAGTAATAGTAAATTTTATTTTTCTGGATTTATGGATTATACAGTATGTCCATGGAAAAGGTGTTGAATAAGAAAAACTTTTTAATTTTTAATTTTATCGAAAATTGTTAATTTGGATAAAAAAAATTTGCTAGAGTAAGATTGACATAGAAACATTTAACATATTTTATACGTGTTGTTCAGAAAATTGAAAAAAAAAACTTTAAATGGTACAAGAGTAAAGTGCATTTATTTGAGAAGGAAATAATTTACTAGGAAAAGTTGTTGAAAAGTAATATCTAATACCAATTTTCGAAAAATCGGCCTACTTTTATTTATTTGTGATCATTAAATTTATTTTAATATCAATTAACCAATTCCAAATTAACAATGCACAAGTTGTAAGTTTATTTACTCAAACACACTACCACCCTTTTGGGCACATGCCTGTAAACGAACAAGTCATTCATCAAAATTTTTTCAGTCGCCACTGAAATGGTCCTTGTCTCCCAAATTCAGTGGTCTCCCAAATTTAATGGAATTACAAATTAAAGAGAAACAGAAATAAGCTCTGCGGGGTGATGAAAGTTCCGTCCAATTGAAACAGATGGTGCGTTCCAGAGAGGACGTCGCGCTTTATTTCTTTATGTAGGTAAGATAAAGGCGCGACGTACTGTCTAGGACGTACCATCTGTTCCGATTGGGCGGAACCCTTCTCTCCCAGCATAGCTTATTTCTGTTTCTCTTTAATTTGTAATTCCATTAAATAGCTCTTAAAAAAATAGGGAGCATTAATTTTGAAAAACTGATAACGGAATCCGACAACCGACATTATTTGACATATTTTAGTAAAATCCGCGTTGAAATCCGCCAGGTGGTTTTCGAAATAAAGGCATCCTACTACACCGCGATTTTCTGCGAAACTATATGGAATATCGAAAAAATAAAATATGCCCCACATTAAGAACACATCGGTTTACCACCAGTTCAAATTTGAAATTTTTTCGTCAAATAGTTTTGGAGAAAAAAAATCGCAAAGTAGACCGCTTCTGCGTTAGTAAATGACATGTTTAGAGTTACCATGGTAATGTGATTTGTTTTTGTCGATGAGGTAACTGGATCCGATTGATGGCACTCGAGTTTTTAACATTTTCTTCTATAACTCGAGAACGGGTAGCGATATAGAGATGCGGTTTTCACTAAAATTTAGCAAATTTGAAAGTGACTAAGGGTCTGTGAAGTAAATAGTATCGTTCCATTTAACTTTTCTTCAAAAATCACAAAAATATGTAATCGCTGCAGATAACGTCCTCTAGCTCATTTGTTTTAAAGCAGACGGTCTTACTGAAAATATCTTTAAAAAGAGCATAAAATGCTCTTTCAAACAACACCGAAAATATTCAAATCGGTTGAATGGTCTAGGAGATATTAAAATGTAAACATATGAAAACGCATTGGCCTCCCCCTCCCTTATTATGACAGATATGAGAAATATCGCAAAACAAAAGCGATGCGGTATTATCCAAGCTATTAAATGATGTTGTCAAAGTTATAGCTCATCGTCTAAGTTTCTGAGATAGCGGGAACTTTATGTTTCTCAATGGC
>NW_019281068.1:0-15910 GCF_000648695.1 Onthophagus taurus
TGAGCCGAGGTCGCTTGCGGGCGAGGCACACTATTTATGTCATATTAGCACAAAAATTAACCAGTTCACAACGATATCAAGAGTAACTAAGCCGAGGTCGCTTGCGGCCGAGGCAATATATTTATAACATATCGTTTGCAAAAGCTGACCAGATTTTAACGATATCAAGAGTAATTGAGTCGAGGTCGCTTGCGGACGAGGGACACTATTTATGTTATATCAGTATAAAAACAAACCAGTTCATAACGATATCAAGAGTAACTAAGATCCGAGGTCGTTTTCGACCTAGGTGATATATTGACCATATACATAGCATGTAATAACTAGCCAGATTTTAACGTTATTAAGAGTAATTGAGCCGAGGTCGCTTGCGGGCGAGGCACACTATTTATGTCATATTAGCACAAAAATTAACCAGTTCACAACGATATCAAGAGTAACTAAGCCGAGGTCGCTTGCGGCCGAGGCAATATATTGATATTATATCGTTTGCAAAAACTGACCAGATTTTAACGATATCAAGAGTAACTGAGCCGAGGTCGCTTGCGGGCGAGGCACACTATTTATGTCATATTAGCGCAAAAATTAACCAGTTCACAACGATATCAACAGTAACTAAGCCGAGGTCGCTTGCCGCCGAGGCAATATATTGATACCATATAGCGTGTAATAATTAACCAGATTTTAACGTTATCAAGAGTAATTGAGCCGAGATCGCTTGCGGACGAGGCACACTGTTTATGTCATATTAGCACAAAAATTAACCAGTTCACAACGATATCAAGAGTAACTAAGCCGAGGTCGCTTGCGGCCGAGGCAATATATTGATATTATATCGTTTGCAAAAACTGACCAGATTTTAACGATATCAAGAGTAACTGAGCCGAGATCGCTTGCGGGCGAGGCACACTATTTATGTCATATTAGCACAAAAATTAACCAGTTCACAACGATATCAACAGTAACTAAGCCGAGGTCGCTTGCGGCCGAGGCAATATATTGATATTATATCGATTGCAAAAACTGACCAGATTTTAACGATATCAAGAGTAACTGAGCCGAGATCGCTTGCGGGCGAGGCACACTATTTATGTCATATGAGCATAAAAATTAACCAGTTCACAACGACATCAACAGTAACTAAGCCGAGGTCGCTTGCGGCCGAGGCAATATATTGATATTATATCGATTGCAAAAACTGACCAGATTTTAACGATATCAAGAGTAATTGAGCCGAGATCCCTTGCGGGCGAGGCACACTGTTTATGTCATATTAGCACAAAAATTAACCAGTTCACAACGATATCAAGAGTAACTAAGCCGAGGTCGCTTGCGGCCGAGGCAATATATTGATATTATATCGTTTGCAAAAACTGACCAGATTTTAACGATATCAAGAGTAACTGAGCCGAGATCGCTTGCGGGCGAGGCACACTATTTATGTCATATGAGCATAAAAATTAACCAGTTCACAACGACATCAACAGTAACTAAGCCGAGGTCGCTTGCGGCCGAGGCAATATATTGATACCATATAGCGTGTAATAACTAACCAGATTTTAACGTTATNGGCTGTGGGTTACGCTTCCTGTTTCTTTTAATCTGAGAAATAGTCTGCTAAAGGTGTGACTATTAGGCAATCGTCTGTTCGGGAACCTTTGCGCGTAATGACGAGCTGCTAACGACGCATTTCCATCAGCTAGTCCGTAACAATACACCATATCCGCCATCTCTTCCTTGGAGTAATTAATAGGAGCCATACTTAATAGGTTTATTAAATTAAATAGTAAAATAATAATTTCGTGAAGTACTATTATTTTTTTTTGATTAAACAACTTATCGTAATCATAGTAACGACTTAATTATTATCAAAATAAATTTAAATTTATGTTGTTAACAATATCAACTTATGAAACTAAATCTTTGAATGGTCCATTTTCGGACCTATGTTTATTACGCTTTTTTTGTTTATTTTTGATCATAGAATACGCTGATGCAGTTTTGTACAATCGTTGCGGGACACCCTGTATTGATAACATATAGCGTGTAATAACTAACCAGATTTTAACGTTATCAAGAGTAATTGAGCCGAGGTCGTTTGCGGGCGAGGCATACTATTTATATCATATTAGCATAAAAATTAACCGGTTCACAACGATATTAAGAGTAACTAAGCCGAGGTCGCTTGCGGCCGAGGCAATATATTTAAAACATATCGTTTGCAAAAGCTGACCAGATCTTAACGATATCAAGAGTAACTAAGATCCGAGGTCGTTTTCGACCTAGGTGATATATTGACCATATACATAGCATGTAATAACTAACCAGATTTTAACGTTATTAAGAGTAATTAAGCCGAGGTCGCTTGCGGTCGAGGTATAGCATCGATACCACATCAATATAAAACCGAATGGATTTCAAAGACACATGGCTGAACTACGCCAAGGTGCTAGATTGATATCGCTTCGCATACAAAAAGTAACCGGATTTCACCAATATCAAGAATAGTTAACCGTTTGAGTTCCAAGCAGCGCAGTGTTCAAATTTTATGTCGAGAAATTTTGTATGAATATGGTATTGATGCTTAGTATACTAGATTAGCGATATTTACTTTTAAAAGAAATAGTAGTAGGGTAAACGCACCAGTGTTTGACCTGTTAAGGATTTTTTAATGTCAGTGTTTGACCGAGCCATATTATTTTTCTTGCAGATCCCTCTGCCTTTACATAAAATGATCAAAATATGATCAAATACACATCTGATTCATTTAAAGTTGCTTACCCTACATATAAAATATAACATCATGAAGTAATATTTTTTAAAAATTAAAAAGGAAAACAGTATTTCGCATTTAGTGTTTGACCACTTTGATTACATTACTTGACCAATAATATCTAGTCTTTGACCTTAAAACCGTCAACGTTTGACCGATTCTTAATATAATATTCATTTTCATTATTTTTCCATACTATTTTGTTCACAAAAAACGTTTATATTTTTTGACTCTTTAAGAACATCTTTTAAAACAGGAGTAAAATGCTCTTGACTTTACTTTTCACCCAAATTTTGTGTTTTCCAACTGGGTTTTTGTAACAGGAAAACCCCTGCTGAATGAAACAACCATTCAACCAGCAGTTTTTCTTCATCAGAATTTAAAAATGCTGGTGGGCCCATGTTCCTCTGCACTGGTGTTTTTCCTTTTTCTTTATAAATAAGGTTTTACTTTGGAACGTTAAACATCTTGGCTGCTTTTTCATAAGATAAACTCCTACTTCTTAAATCGAGAGTCTTTTGAAGATCTTCTTCACTATTTTTAAACTTAGGCTTCGTAGATTTTCCATTTTTTGATAATTGACCATTATAAGAGTCAGCGTTTGACCAACCTTTTATCTTTTTAATTTTACAGACTCATTACCGCTTAAGTGCGGTCAATTACTTTTATTGTTATAAAAAAGGTTTAAAAAAATAGAAAAGAATCAAACATTTATATTTATATTACGCTTAAATATATATAAAATTTAAAATCGGTTAAAAAACTCAGTTTTGAGTGTTTGTGTCCTATAAATGACCAAAAGAGGAACCAGTAATTGACCGCATATTTAACCTGATTGTATCTTACTTTTAAAGTATAAAAGTTTTGGTCAAATACTAAACAACTTAAACGGGAAGATATAAGTTTTAAAAACAGGTATTACACATTTTTCCATTTTATTAATCAAATATAAATCCTTGTGAGATTATAAAACAAGCAATTCGTCTAGTATTTGACCGTTTGGTCAAACACTAATTTTTAATTAAATTTAGAACTACCAGTCATTGACCGGCTTTATTTCAACAAATAATTAATTAAAGCGGTATTTTTTTAATATAACCAATAGAAAACATTATTAGATCACTGGCAAACAAAAAAAAACATCATACATGTAAAAACGGCTGAATAGTACTACCCTGTTTGGGCGAATTTCTAAACATAAAAATTACGCTTTTTAACACGATGTGAATAGGCCGGCAGTTAGCGCGAAATTAAACAACAAAAACTCAAGAACGGTATGGCCGTGGACTTTTTGTGTACTAGGGGGTGGAGAGGAGACTGGTGGCTGTTTATGGATATATTTATATTTTTTTAGATATTCCTTGGATCCTTATTTTTTACATTTTTTTACAAAAACGGTCAAACACTGACCAACGGTCAATTACTGGCGTTTTACCCTATTGTTTTTCAATACATATACTTAGTATACTAGTTTTAATATCGTTGAAATCTGGTTAGATTTTACATACAATGTGATATCAATATATTGTCTGGGCCGCAAGCGACCTCAGCTTAATTACTCTTGATATCGTTAAAATGTGGTTCGTTTTTGTGTTGTAATTGAATATATTGATACCATATCGCTTGAAAAAACTTAACCAGAATGTAACGATATGAAGAGTAATTGAGCCAAGTTCGCTTGCGAGCGAGGCACAGTATTAATGTCATATCAGCACAGAAACTAACCAGTTCACGACGATATCAAGAATAGCTAAGCCGAGGTTGCTTGCGTCCGAGGCAAATCAATGTTTGAGCTTTAATTGACTCAAAGCAAACCAATTTTGATCCAATACATATTAATTGTGATTGTAAAAGAGTGTTCTGTGATGTTTTGAAGTGCTCTAGAGTCTAGACAGTTGTACACGATCCAAAGTCCAGCGCAGTATGCTTTGAATCATTATCCTGTTGAAAGATAAAAAATCTATAAATCCCAATTTTCGGCACATACTATGATGACTCGTCCTTTGATATATTTATATTGAATTTAGACTAATCTGTGGAAATAACTACCGTATTCGTTCGAATCTACATCTTTGAATGATTATATCGAAAACAAAAATTCGTCTTAAAATAAAGATGATAAATAAATAAATCACGTTATTACACAATAATGATTAAAACACAACCTTAACTTTATAGTATATCATATAAAAAGAACATTTTTATTCGGTATCTGTATCTGAGTTATTTTCCACTTCACTTACACTATTATTCCTGCCTGATTCTGAATCAGCACTATCTTCTTCTCCTTCTTCACATAAAAAATCATCCTCTGACTGAACCATCTAAGCCGTTCGTAATATAACATTTTTTAAATGAATGCATTTCGCAACTATTAATGCACTATCTTTTTTAATTTTTCCGGTTGGTGTCAGTGGATGGCCGTCACTCATTAACCATAATTCGTATTCTTTTCTTAAATAATCCTTGAAGGACTTATTAATTGAAACGTACTGGAAAAAAATACTGGAAGCTTTTGCCATATTGATGTACGACGTTGTAACGAAAATCCACCACGGCGCACAGTGGGACGAAAGTGAAAAAGGGTGGACATGGTTGTTTTTATTTTTATACCATGCTCTTTTTTACAGATTGTTGCTACCATAAACTATAAAATGTTAAACTATAAAATAATTGAGTCATATACAGTATGTTCATAATACACACATTAGTGTTATACAGGTGGTCGGTAATAAATTGACCATAGAGTAGCTACAAATTCTATTTTCATTTAAAATGAAAATAATACCAAAAATGTATTGGCAAAATATTGCTCATATAATGTATACACGGCGTTGAAGATTGTCTTTCAGTTAATTACTTCTTTCATAAATTGAACAGTTTCAGAGAAAATGACTTGAAAACTGGTATTATGGGGAGTTTAATGGTAGAAAATCCACTATCACAAAAAAAAGAGTTAACAAACAAAATAAATATAACGAACATAATAAGAGTAATAAAAAATAGCAATAAGAAACTATTACACCAAACGGTAATTAGAGGTAGAATCGTATCTTGAGCNACAATAAATTAAGATGATTTAACGCAATTTATCTCTATACTAAGTTGTACCCCTGAGGAGTTATAGGCCTTCAAAGTTGGGTCTTAAATTTTTAAATCATTGAATATCTTCGTAATACATTAAGCTAGAAAAACCAAATTTGGTATACGTTATGAGTGTACCAAGGGTATTAATTGGTAGCAAATTGAACTCAATTGAAGCATTTCAAAGGGTTGATTAAAGGTGATGGTACCCTAAATTTTGACAGATTTTTTTAATCTTTTGGCGGATTTAATACATTACTACTTCATTTCATGTGGAATTTAATTCTAAAACTTTTCTTACTCTTATTATTTTTTAAAAAACTTTGTCGTTTTCATAGAAAACTTAAATAATTAAACCCACGTATTTCGTATTGTTACTTAAAATAAGCGAAAATTCAGTAGTCGGCTATGAAATTGTACGTCAAACTTGACAAATAGGTTATAAAGTTATTTGACGACAAGGTTTTATAACCTATTTGTCAAGTTTGACGTACAATTTCACAGCCGACTACTGAATTTTCGATGATTTTAAGTAGCATTAACGAAATTCGTGTCTTTAGTTATTTGAGTTTTTTATGAAAACGACAATGTTTTTTAAAAAATAATAAGAGTAGAAAAAGTTTTAGAATTAAATTCCACATGAAATCAGGTAATAATGTGTTAAATCCACCAAAAGGTTAAAAAAATCTGTCAAAATTTAGAGGACCATCACCCGTAATCAACCCTTTCAAATGCTTCAATTGGTCTGAACTTGCTACCAATTAATACCCTCGGTACACTCATAACGCATACCAAATTTGGTTTTTCTAACTTAATGTATTACGAAGATATTCAATGTTTTAAAAATTTAAGACCCAACTTTGATATCAAGAGTAACTACGCCGAGGTTATATAGGGTGTTTCGGTGACTCGGGGAACAAATGTAACCACATGTACTAGAGTCAAAACGATGTCGATTCCTGTAAAAAAAAATTAGTAAAAGTCCTCAAATTGTAAAGATACAGGCCATCAAAGTTAGGAAATTTTAACAAATTTTTCTAAATATCTTAAACACTATTTATGGTAAAGTGTTGAAATTTGGTACAGTGTAAACTAATATCACGTAAAATCATTAGGCAATTTTTGAGTTGGATCGGTACGCGGAAAAAAATGCTGTGCAGGTGTTCCTAAAGTTTGTTTGCTCTGAACTTTTTTATTCTATCATAACACTACATTTATTTTTGTAGTTTCTAATAGTAAATTTAGTTTAGAAACTTTTATCACTCTTAGAGAGTATTGATAAAAACCACCGTTTTCGTATTAAATGCAAAAATGTTATGCTCCGAATTCAATAACACAAAATAAATAAATAGTCTGAATTGGCAATGTCAAGTGAAAATCGAACTGAGCTGTTATAACTATTATGTATGCAACATGTCCAAGTGTAGATTTAGCTAAATCACATTTTTAATTTGTTTTAATTGGTTTAATAAATGAATCCAAAAACAATTAATTCAAAATCAACAAAAAAAAACGGAATAATAAAAAAAAGTACATAAAATAAGAAGACAAATAATAAAAAATACTAAAAAAAATATTCAAAAATTTAGATTTCTTTCTTTTTAGTGCTATTATTGAAATTGGAACTCTACATTTTTGCATTTAACTCGAAAACAGTGATTTTTATCAATATTATCTAAGAATAATAAAAGTTTCTAAACTAAATTTAATATTAGAAAGTACAAAAATAAATGTGGGGTTATGATAGAATAAAAAAGTTCTGAGTAAACAAACTTTAGGAACACCTGTATAGTATTGTTCCATTGCCTAACGATTTTACATCACATTAATTTATACTGTACCAAATTTCAGCGCTTTATTGTAAATAGTGTTGAAGATATTTGGAAAAATGTGTTAAAATTTCCTAACTTTGATGGCCTGTATCTTTGAAATTTGAAGACTTTTACTAATTTTTTTTTTGCATGAATCGTCATCATTTTCACTCTTGTATCTGTGGTTAAATTTGTTCCCCGAGTCACCGAAACACCCTGTATATTGACACCACATAACATGTATAGTTCGTTTTTTTTCTATAATACTTGTCAATGTAAATTATTTAGGGTTTCTGTTGGTATTATCTAGGACCCTTATAAAATTTATGTTGTTTTCATGATTTTTAGTAACATTGTCAGTAACTAATTAGTTGAGGTTAAAATACTAATAAATTTTTAGATAAATACGATTTNTTACAAACAGAAATATTTCTGTAAAAACTCTATCGTAATTACGTTGCTAATATTAAGTGATTTATAACAGTCTTAATCAAGTAACTTCAAAGCAGATTATAGCTTTTTTAAGGTTGTTTTAAGGCCATTTTATAATGAAAGGGACACTTTTCTATACATTAGCAGAAAAAATTAGCATATATTCGAATTCCGGATTTTTGTCGAATGTCTACTTATTTACAGTATTCAATTTCTAAGATCTTTAATTGCATCATTTGCCTTGTTACTGGTAGTCCTTTTACACGTTTTTCTTTGACAAAATCAATTCCAACATTATCGATATGGGAAAATTTTCTTGGTTTAGGACCTATATGGCAAACTCTACTAGAGATTCAGCCAAGCGATTAGGTAGTACCAACATAATTCGAACAGTAAGTTAACACAATGAGATATAAAATTCGTTCGAATCTAAGACGCACCCCATTTCTATGAACGATTATATTATAGCAAAACTTTATATAAAACTTATATAGCAACCTTAAATTCGAATGAATACGGTATTTGCCAGAGGTTAAAATCCTTATTTTTGTATTTTTTTTGAAAATACAATCTGTTTTATGAACAGCTAAAAGTAAATGTCGTTCACGTCCATAGCATCAATTTTTAGACAAAAAAAGAATGACCTTGTCTGAGACTATCAAATTTATGGACCAACTTTATTATAGCAGGGCGAGAAGGAGCTTGATTATGACCAAAAGCAGTACGAACTTTACGAACTATCTCTGCGAATTTCTCACCATTTTTATAGCGAATTTTCACTATTTCGGTACATTGTGCTCATAACCTCACAATTTTTACATGTCAATTACATTTGACAAGTAAATTTCTAATAAAAACATGTCTACATCTTCATCTTAACGATTTTATGTACCGAGCCGAGGTCGCTTGCGGCCGAGGCAGAGGCATTTCAAAGATAAATTGATACAAAAACATCCAATTTTGTTATAATACATAAATATTAAATGTCAAAAAGTTTGTATATAAGGTGCCGAGGCAGATAAATTTCACAAATAAATTGAGATAAATAAATACAATTTTGTTATAATACATAAATATTAAATGTTAAAAAGGTGCTGAGATCGCTTACGGCCGAGGCAAAACGACATTAATAGATTTTTTTGACATTTTACGCAGTTAACAATAATAAATTTGTTCTCCCATTGTATTGATTGTTCCACACTGTATTCTTTTAAAGGATCCTTTTTGACTCATACCCATAAAGGCAAATTATTCTTTTCTTTGTGTCTTTTATTCCACTCAATTTACAAAAGAAACATTCTTTAGCTTTGTTTTTCGATTTTTTTAATTAGATTTTGTTAAAAAAAACCGTATCACGTTAACTAACGGTTATTTATAGACTTGTTTTTTTCGCTCTTTCGATTTCTGTTATTAGATTACGAGTTTACGTGCATAAATTTGATTGCGCGTAATCACTTTTTTCAATTTTAACAATGGCGAGACTTTGAACCGGCAAGGTCCGGTTTCTTTGCGATAAACATTTCGCAAGATTTCATTTCCACCTAAACTTTTCATCAAATTCAATTAAAGATTAATCATTTTCATCTCAATTAATGTCATAAAAAAAATGATTTTTTTTGACATTTACCTATCAAAGTCATCTGTCACTTTTCGTTAATGTCAAACAATTTTATTATTAATAATTTTTGAAGAAATGCATTTCAATTAATTAGATTACTTTTATTAAAATAATGTTTGGTTTTACCTTAATGCGATGTTTCGGGCTTTCTTGCATCCAATTTGGGTTCCTTAGACACTTTAATTCAACTCACTACCTATTTTTATCGGTAAATAAGACTCAATAATGTAATGTTTTGTACCTTGTTAACCTCTTAATTTCGTTTATAAACATACGTGACAATCGTATGTTCGTCAACACCAACAATCGTTTCGAAATTCCCCTAGGATTTCTATTCCAACCAATTAGATCAAAATTTTTCTTTATAAATCGCAATAATAAAATCAAAACTCACCTCGAAATTGTTTATTTCATTTTTTTTAATTAAATTTATACCAAAAAATACATTAAATTGTTAAAAAAAAATTATTATAGTTATTTTAGTTATTTATGTTGGTAACACTTTTTTTTAAGTCTAATTAATTGACACATCGTCGTTGTCATTGTCAAAAATTAAGATTTTTGTTGTTAATAAACATAAAATTGATGTGATTACGCGCTTAAATCCTACAAAGATTGATTAACAATTAATTATAAAGCAAAAATAAAAGGAGGAAATCCTTTATTATCGGATTCATTTCAAGAACTTGAAGAACCCGGTTTGTTATACCTAGAAAAGCGGCTCGGAGAAACTCTCAAAACGATTTTAGTGAAGCGTGAAACTCGTAATCCCCACTCTATTTGCAATAAGTGACAAGAACGAGATAAATAAAAGAAACTAACCTAAAGGTTACACACTATTTTAATTCTAAATCGTTTTTTATTAAATTGTAAGTATAATGCGTTTAAAACCGGTTTATTTTTTCGATTCGCATCGAGACATAAAACATTCAGACTCTAATAATTCTCTTTTCTCATTTAAAACGATTAAAAGTTTTGAGGTTAAAATGTCACTTTGACGTTTATAAGTTTGTTAATAAAAATTTATTTATTTTCAGGTTCTCCTAATAATTCGATTGATCCCAACGAAAATGCGGTAAGTTTTTGACAAAAAACGTCTTATTATTTTGTTGCAAAATTATTTTTTTGTAGATTTTAAATTTATTTTGAGGTTATTATGTGTCACATATGAATTTCTAATAATGCCATTAAGTTGGTTAAAAAAAAAATCACTAGGGTGGTTTTAGTTATTTTATTTGAAGTTTCGTTAAATGTCATTGTCACTTATTAATTGAGAGATTAAAAAGTTTTATTTTCTTAAAAAAAGTAGTAAATAATGTTATTATTTTAATCCTTTCGTGTAATCACATTCAATGTAACCATTCAAGATTCTAATAACTCTCTTTTTTCGTTTAAAATCATTAAAAGTTGAAAAATGTTGAGGTTAAAATGTCATTTTGACGTTTATAAGTTTGTTAATAAAAATTTATTTATTTTCAGGTTCTCCTAATAATTCAATTGATGTCCAAGGAAAATGTGGTAAGTTTTTAACAAAAACCTCTTATTATTTTATTGCAAAATTATTTTTTTATCGATTTTAAATTTATTTTGAAATTATATTGCGTCACATATAAATTTCTAACGTCAAAATGACATTAAGTTGGTTAAACAAAAAATCACTAGGGGTGTTTTGGTTATTTTGGGGTTATTTTGTTTGAAGTTTCGTTAAATGTCATTGTCATTAATTAATTGAGAGATTAAAAAGTTTTATTTGTGTTAAAAAAAAGTGTTAAAGCGTCAAGAAATGGGCATGTTGGATATGGATATTATGGATATAAACAGAACCATGTAAAATATTGGAAGAGTGGAATCAAAAGACAACATCTGTCAGGTTAGACGAGATTAATTCAATTCTTGCGGGAAGTAGGAAAAAATTTTTTTTATAAATAATTGTAATTTGTTACAAACTGTGTTTATTAATCCTTAGTGTATATTTTATGGCTTTTTTTATTTTAAATTGTCGATTTTAAATTTATTTTGAGGTTATATTGCGTCACATAAATTTCTAATGTCAAAATGACATTAAGTTGGTTAAACAAAAAATCACTAGGGGTGTTTTGGTTATTTTGGGGTTATTTTGTTTGAAGTTTCGTTAAATGTCATTGTCATTAATTAATTGAGAGATTAAAAAGTTTTATTTGTGTTAAAAAAAAGTGTTAAAGCGTCAAGAAATGGGTGTGTTGGATATGGATATTATGGGTATAAACAGAACCCTGTAAAATATTGGAAGAGTGGAATGAAAAGACAACAATTGTAAGGTTAGACGAGATTAATTCAATTCTTGCGGGAAGTAGGAAAAATTTTTTTTTATAAATAATTGTAATTTGTTACAAACTGTATTTATTAATCCTTACTGTATTATATATTTTATGGCTTTTTTTATTTTAAATTGTCGATTTTAAATTTATTTTGAGGTTATATTGCGTCACATAAATTTCTAATGTCAAAATGACATTAAGTTGGTTAAACAAAAAATCACTAGGGGTGTTTTGGTTATTTTGGGGTTATTTTGTTTGAAGTTTCGTTAAATGTCATTGTCATTAATTAATTGAGAAATTAAAAAGTTTTATTTGTGTTAAAAAAAAGTGTTAAAAGTGTTAAAGCGTCAAGAAATGGGCATGTTGGATATGGATATTATGGATATAAACAGAACCCTGTAAAATATTGGAAGAGTGGAATGAAAAGACAACATCTGTCAGGTTAGGCGAGATTAATTCAATTCTTGCAGGAAGTAGGAAAAATTTTTTTTATAAATAATTGTGATTTGTTACTAATTGTGTTTATTAATCCTTAGTGTATATTTTATGACTTTTTTTATTTTAAATTTATTTTGAGGTTATATTGCGTCTCATATAAATTTCTAATGTCAAAATGACATTAAGTTGGTTAAACAAAAAATCACTAGGGGTGTTTTGGTTATTTTGGGGTTATTTTGTTTGAAGTTTCGTTAAATGTCATTGTCATTAATTAATTGAGAAATTAAAAAGTTTTATTTGTGTTAAAAAAAAGTGTTAAAAGTGTTAAAGCGTCAAGAAATGGGCATGTTGGATATGGATATTATGGATATAAACAGAACCCTGTAAAATATTGGAAGAGTGGAATGAAAAGACAACATCTGCCAGGTTAGACGAGATTAATTCAATTCTTGCAGGAAGTAGGAAAAAAATTTTTTTATAAATAATTGTGATTTGTTACAAATTGTGTTTATTAATGCTTAGTGTATATTTTATCACTTTAATATTTGATTAATTTACGACGTGTGATTTCTAGAGAAAGAATGCAGCTAATAATCTTTATGGATTCTTGATTCTTTAAAACTTTACGGCATTTATCAATAATTATTATATTTCTGATGTCCATCTTAGAGCGATATCTGCAAAATGGTAAAGAATGGATGAAAGACGATACTTAAAACGTCTTATAAAGTCTAATGAGATTATAATATCCAAGATCTATTAAGCAATATGTAATGGAGATCTTCTTGTAATGGAGATGCAATCAAGCAATGGCAAAAATATGATTTGGAAATCAAGGGAAATAAGGATTGATATAATATTGAGTCCTTCAGTGATATACTTAAATTTTGAGACTTCCCATTTTACCTGGAACCTTAAATAGGTTTTAATGATCTATGAAGATGTTGCATGAATTTGCAAAAAAAAACGTTTTTGTACGTTAATTAGTCTTTATTATTAAGTTTTTATTATCTAACTAGTTTCGGTTAATATCATCATCAGAGGCAAAAGTCAAGATTAATCAAAAGGAGTTAAATGTAATAAAAATGGTGTATACAGTGTTGTTAAATACCCGGGTATTTATTTTCAAGGGTAAATTTCCTGTATATATACCCGGGGGTATTTACCCAAGATGGGTGTTTAGAGGTATTTATAAAATCTGATTTAAATTGAGTTGATGGCAGTTTTGCAAGCACTTCAAGAATGCAGTGTCGATTATCGATATACCAAACTTATTTATAACATCTACAAGAATGCTACAATGATGGTAAAATTGCATGAAAGTACTGATGAGATTAGAAGTAGTAAAGTACTGATTGTGAGTAAAAGAAGGCGATACACTGTTGAACCCAAATTGTTCATCACAGTCGTGGAGAGTGCATTTACACAACTGGATTGGACCCAAAAAGACATGAACATTGATGGCAAATGCTTAAGTAATTTGCGCTACGCGATTTTGGATAGCCTTGGAGACATTAAATTAATGCTGAACGACTTAAAAGAGGTGTGTGCAAGAGTCGGGTGTCTAATAATAATATCAACGAGGAGAAATCAAAATTTATGACAAATCTTGTTCCCAGCTCTAACATCAACATTGGGGATAATGAGATGGAGAGGATTGACAGCTCTGTATATCTTGACTATGAGGTTCGTGTAACGAGAGATAATCAAACAAGCGAAACTAAACAGAAGAATTACACTCGTATGGGCAGCCTACGGGAAACTTAGAGACATATTCAAGAGAAAAGGCCAAGAAAGGCTTTCAATCAATGCGTGTTTCCGGTGATATACGGCTCCGACACATTAACATTAACGGTAGCCACTACCGATCGTGAGTGTAACTCTGAGGGACTACATACGAAATGAAGACCTATGAAGAAGTACTGGCGTAAATGATGTGGTCAACATTGTGGCAAAGCTTAAGTGGAACTGGGCGGGTCATGTCGCGCGAATGAAGAATGAGTAGTGGACAAAACGGTTGCTTGAGTGGAGAGCGAGCGAACAGACGAAGTAGACGTCAAAAGAATGACCAACAATTGGATTCAGATAGCACAGAATAGAATCGTCTATGTCTATGTCCAACAATGGACGCAGAGGGCTGCTTGATGATAATAATTATTATAATAACTTGATCTAGTCTAAATTACGACAGATTCGTCTGATAATAATACGTTTTTGATTGTTGACAATTCCTCGTCTTCAACGTCCATTTCATCATCTTCCTCTTCATTTTTGTTTGGAATCTGATATATTTTTACCGGTATCATTTTTATACGCACTGTTTCGGTATTTACCCTGGGCCGGGGTAAATACCCGGATAAATACCCATTTTAGAAATAATTACCCGCCGGGTATTTACCCAGCGCCCATCACTGGGTGTATATAGTAGATGTCTCCACTATTTGAGTCACCTCTTTTTTATAAAATCCTTCAAAGATATTTAACTCTTTCTGTCGTCATTCCTAATTTTATCTCTCCTCGTGACCCTCTTTACTCTTGTCAGGTATTTCATTTCTACTTTTTTCTATTTTTGTTAGCACCCACGTTTCACACCCCAAAATTAAGATACGTCAGTATATCGCTTTGTATATATGTTTAGTAGCTCGCGTGCATCTTCGCAGCGTTTTCGGTATTTTTCCATTGCATTCTAAGGCCGTCTACGAATGGAGTTGCTCGCTTCAGTGCGTTGCGTCTCACGTGGTTTTAAATGAAAACCTGCACATGGCGACGCAGCCTCGCGATTTCGTCTAAACATGCAAACTGGATTTCATCCGACGTGGATAAGTATTAAATCGCTTGATGTAGAAGCAATGTTAATACATTAAATAACTAATAGTAGTAGTAAAAAAGATCTTCTGAATCGTTTTGTTGTGACATACGCGCTTACAATGAATACGACATAATTATTTTCGTGTGCCTCAGATAAACTTAGAGCATGGAATTTGTTATATAAACTGATTAAGCCGAGGTCGCTTGCGGCCGAGGCATTTCAATTAATTTCATATTGATATAAAATTGGAGATTCTTTTATTATGCCTCGGTGACATTTAGAGTATTTTGTGACCAAGCCGAGGTCGCTTGCGACCGAGGCATAAGAATTAATACCATATTGATGTACAATTAGAGAGTGTTTTATTGTGCCTCGGTGAAATTTAGAGTATTTTGTGACCAAGCCGAGGTCGCTTGCGGCCGAGGCATAAGAATTAATACCATATTGGTATAAAATTAGAGATTGTTTTATTGTGCCTCGGTAAAACTTAGAGTATTTTATGGCCAAGCCGAGGTCGCTTGCGGCCGAGGCATAAGAATTAATGCCATATTGATATAAAATTAGAGATTGTTTTATTGTGCCTCGGTGAAATTTAGAGTATTTTGTGACCAAGCCGAGGTCGCTTGCGGCCGAGGCATAAGAATTAAT
>NW_019281068.1:16314-51535 GCF_000648695.1 Onthophagus taurus
CCAATCCCGCAAACACCAAACCTCTATCTTCTTTTGTTTTTAAGTTATAGCCAAAAAGTCAAATTTTCGTGATTTCAAAAAATGCTCATATTTCGTTTATTTTTGAAATTAGAGAAATGGGGTTGATACGTTCTTAAGACACTTTTTTAAGTAGAATATACTGCCGTTGAAAAATTTTAAACATACTTGATGATTTTTGAGATACAACACAAAGTTGTGTTTCTTTAAATACAAACTATACTTGATTATGATGTTACTGAAAAGAGCATACTTTTAGCTTTCCAATGATGTGTCGCATGTATGGTGTATTTGCAGAAAATAAGCGTTAATTTTCAATTCCAAAATAGTAAGCGCCATGGTTCAAAATTTTGATATAGTAGGCGGGTTCGGACAATAAATACTACCTAGTGGCTATAATATATGGTTTTGCACGAATATGACAGAATAAAGTTGGTTTTGTACCAACGAATAAAACCTTTGAATAGTTAATTTAAATTTCTCAGCATCTTATCCCTGACTTTGTTCACCAATAAAATATTATTTGTAGATAAAGTTTGTTTATTAAAAATACAAGAAATATATTAATTAATGAATAATTAAATATGGACAAGTTCAGTTCTAAAAATATGCTCTTTTCAATAACATCATAATGAACTATAATTTGTATTTAAAAAAATACAACTTTATGTTATATCTCAAAAATTATCAGCTATGTTTAAAATTTTTCAACGGCAGTATATTCTACTCAAAAAAGTGCCTGTAGAATGTATTAACCCCATTTCTCTAATTTCAAAAATAAACGAAATATGAGCATTTTTTAAAATCGCTAAAATTTGACTTTTCGGCTATAACTTAGAAACAAAAGAAGATAGAGATTTGTTCTTTGCAGGATAGGATTAGTCTCGGAAAAAGAGACCGAGGCATGGCACCTACTTTTTTCATATCTCTTATAGTTTCTGAGATAGCCTATAATAACACCCAAATTTGCCCACCTGTACAATTAGAGATTGTTTTATTGTGCCTCGGTAAAACTTGGAGTAATGATATTGCGCGATTACGCTGACGTCATTCAAGATTGGAAATTGATTTGCTGTGCTTCGCTCAAATTTTGAATAGGGAAGTTGGCCAGATCTTGGGGTCAAATGGTATTAACGGTAAAGCATTGCCCGGGAGCGACCTCGGCTTAATCATAGATTATCCATCCTAAGTTTAGCCGATCATATAAATATATATGTATATACAGGGTAATTCAAATTCGCCCCCACCATTGGGATCTCAGAAACCATAATTATACATACGCGACGCGACGCTGGGCGCTCCCACTATGAATAGACCTTAAGAGATACAGAAAAATCATCATTTTTCAACAAAGCTTTTGGATCTAGCCGTTTTAGTTTTTAAAATATGGCCGAAAAACAAAAAAATGACTTTTTCGTTTTTTGCCTATAACTCCTTTATTTTTCGTTTTTTCGTGAATCTGAAAAAACATTCTTAAGGCAACTTTTTATGAAAAATGTCATGACACAACTAGAAATTTTCTCCGACGTTTGGTTTTCGTGAAACTATCATCAGGTTTATTTTTAAACGGCTAGATCCAAAAACTTTGTTGAAAAATGACGAGCTCTAAGATACGCAACTTTGCCCCCATTTGACCATCTCTGTATCTCTTATGGTTTCTGAGATCACAATGGTGGGGGTCGAATTTAAATTACCCTGTATATATATACAGGTGTCCCGTTAAGAGTACGGAGCGGCTGTATCTCGATAAGAGTAAGGCCTAGAAGTTTGGAAAAAAATCGTTATAGGCAAAGTGGGCAAGAGAAATAGCTCCAAATTATTTTGAAGTTCGTAATTCGACCGCTAGGGGACGTAACTGCCATAGAGAAATATAAAATTCCCGCTATCTCAGAAAGTTACGCGATGAGTTATAATTTTGACAACATCATTTAGTAGCTTGGATAATACCGCATCGCTTTTGTTTTACGATTTTTGTCATATCTATCAGAATAAGGGAGGGGGGGTCAATCTGTTTTTAAATGTTTACATTTTAATATCTCATGGATCATTAAACCGAATTCAATATTTTCAGTTTTGTTTGAAAGAGGCTCTTTTAAATGATATTTTCACTAAGACCGTTTGGTTTAAAACAAATAAGCTAGAGGACGTTATCTGCAGCGATTACATATTTTTGTGATTTTTGAAATTAAGTTAAACAGAACGGTATTATTTACATGACAGATCCTTAGTCACCATAAAATTTGCTAAATATTAGTGAAAACCGCATCTCGATATCTCCATCCATTCTCGAATTATAGAAGAAAATGTTAAAAACTCGAATACCATCAATCGGATCCAGTTATCTCATCGAGAAAAACAAATCACGTAACCATGGTAACTATAAACATGTCATTTACTAACGCAGAAGCGTTTTATTTATTTTCAATGTTTCGAATATGATGCAATTACGACAAAGAAAGATATTTTTCTCTAGCAGTATTATCTGTAAATCTAGGCCTTACCGTTGTCGAGATAAAGCCGCTCCGTACCCTTAACGGGACACCGTGTATATATACAGGGTGTCCTGAAACTCAACGTCAACCCATACCTGTTCTGGTAAAAATAAGAAAAAAATTCTATGTCTTTTAGTTAAGTGGTAATAGACATATTTTTTAAAATGTTGAAAATCGTTCCCGTACATCATATCTTAATAGTGATTTTTTTAATAATGTATTTCTAATGAACCATGCTACTATAGCTGTCACAAATCGAACAACAAAAGTCGTTAGTTTTGCAAAAAAAAACTATTAGTTTGATTGAGGTTGAAAGGATTTATGTCTATTAAGTTTGACACACGATTTCTAAACAAAGGAGTAGTACAACACCCTTGGCAAGTTATTTTAAAAGATGGCCTATTTAGTCAAGATTCCAAAATGACGAGAAAAATGCATACTTTCTTATGTTATTTGTATTTCCTCCCCTTAACTAACAGACATCGATTTTTTTTCTTATATTTACCACAGCAGGTATGGGTTGGCCTTTTACACGGTGCCCGCTTGACGTTGAGTTTTGGGACACTCTGTATATATATATATATATATATATATATATATACATAGGGTGAGTTATTAATATCCCGACGATAATTACCAAACCGTTTGAGAAAGAAAAGAATGTTTTATACAAAAATTATTGGACTCACCACTTTCTATTATCTAAAATTATTTTTATTTATACAGGGTGTTCCATTTAGACATAACAAAGAGTATGTAATTTTTTTTGAATGGAACACTATATATTTTATCATATCATGAATACAATTAAATTTGCTTATACAACCGTATATGTTAGTAACTCATAGCGTTCATAGTTCATATTCAATTGTTTTTCTAAAATGTGCCCATTGATCTTTTTAAAAATGATGTAAAAACGACATTTTTTCCAATTTTGTCTTGAAACTATGTCAGATAATAGTCAAAGCCACGATGATACGCTATACAGGGTGTTCATAAAGCTTAGTTACTTTTGATATCTTTTCAAATGGCTTTTTCATAAGTTTTTTTAATGGAACAGCGTATATATTGTGCGTTGGTTGAATTGACCATCAAGTTACTTTTAATTAATGATAAGTATATCATATGTTTAATTTTAGTAGTTAATTTAAAGAATAATGGGTAATAAAATATGCCATTATTGTACTTAGTTTTATATCCTGTCTATTTTTATCAGTTTTTTTTTGTTCTTCCTTTTATTATTTGATTAATATTTTATAACGTAAAATAATTTTGCTGACATATACCAAATTTTGTATTGCTTCAAACATTTAAACCTCAGTTATAAAAATCTTGAATTTAATTAACAAGATGATACTGAACTAATTAGTTGTAAAGTGATGTTGGTGGTCCATTTGCAACCTAGCTTCATTGATTTTGGCAAAGATCTCGTTAATCAGAAGCGATTCTTCGTAAGTAAAGACTTCTTTACCCATTTATTTGGATGCTACGGGTGGTCAATAAATACATGGAACATTTTGAAAATACATCTTGCAATATCTTAATCAGGTGCAGGTTGAAGTAATATTAATTGTAGCGCCTCGCCCGCAAGCGACCTCGGCTTATTCAGGCAAAAACCCAAATTTCCATCATAATCAATCGAAATAATCACTTTAAGCTTAGCTGAGGTTATTCACTCAAACGTTTTAATATTCATTGTAGAGCCTCGCCCGCAAGCGACCTCGGCTTTATAAGGTAATATCATTGATTCCTCGCTTAGGTTGTATCAACTCATAATGCAGGAGTGACATTTTGAGGTTAAAACTGATTAACGAGCGAAATAACACATGATATGGCAACGATTTGTCCGAAACAGTTCATCTTCCATTTCGTTATCGCCCGTTTAAAAAAAAAGTATCTTTTCTTTAGGTAATAACACTTTATCTTAGCTTAAAAGAAACTCTTGACTCTCGCTTTGTCTCAAAAATGACATCATAAACAACATCCCTTTCAAAAAAAAAACGTTGTCTAGAGTACTCAAAAACTTGATTTCTAACTAAATTCTGTTTCAACTCAAATTTTCGATATAAACCCATCATTAATAATATATTTTCGGTTAAAAAAAGCTTTCTATTTTTATTATTTATAATCGATTTTTCGTCATCTCGCTTCATCTCCGAGAAATCGTCTCAGAAAAAGGCCTAAAACACAACAAAAACCACAACAAAATGGTTTTTGACATCGTCTTAACGTTCGTAACCGTTCGGTATTCATCGGTCGTGACGTCACGGCGTCATTGGTCGTCGATTGGTCGTAGGAGGCGTGGCCGAGACCCTGTATGGGTCGAAGCTTCAACTGTACAGCACGACAGTGTAGATCCAAGTTGGTTACAGTGCGGTACCGCGTTCTCGATTTAGAATACGGAAAATCAATTTTTTTGTTGATGGAGTCGAAATTAAAGCGGTAATCGATCGTTGGCGTCGCGAAGGATGCGTTGTGCGATTTTGATGAGAATCGGGACGGTGGAAGTGCGTTAAAACCGCGCCCGAAAATAGTAATATCGTTCGCTCTCGACTCGGGCTGGCTATTTTAACATGCAGTGGTGTTGCTGGTGCTGCCGCCGTCGTTGTGTGTGTGTGTTTGTAGGCAGAGCGCGACGTTGCCACGTTGTCCTCGAAACGCGGTTGCTACGGGTTTAAAAGCGGAATTCGTTTCTCGACGTTGCCAAGCAACTAAAACTAAAAAAAAAAATATATATATCATAATAATAAAATTAAAAAAAAAAAATAAAATAATAAGGAGAAATAAATAAATAATTAAATAAAACAAAATAAAATCGAAAAAAGAATTGAATATTGAAAACAAAAAATTTTTGTTAAATTCGATTTTGGTGATTAAAAATTGTTTCATTTTTACAAAGGTGAGTTGATTAAAAAAAATTTTTTTTGTTGATATTGTCTTTTTTTGTGTTGTTTTTTACCGTTAAATAATATCGTAGATATCGTTGACACGTTCGTGGAACTACTATGTTTATACCACGTGGTTATATTCATGGATTGTATTAGGCGAACATGAGTGCAGGGAAGTGGGGCGTGGTTACGGGAACACGTCTCGAAACGCAGCGTGACCTCCCCCCACCGCTCCTCGCTGACGCCTCCATCATCACCCTCTAAAAACACCAACCCCTTCTCACGCAATTGCCAAAATTACCTTCCCCGAGGGGGATTTTTTCATATTTTTTTGATTAACCCCAAATTAAAATCACAAATTAAAAAAAATCTTTTTTTTTTACAATTAATATCCTTTTTTTATTAAATTTTTCAAATCTCCATAAAAAAACGATTAAAACGAACCCAAACACCACCAAATTATCTCTATTAATTCCCGAGATATCAATTAAAACGTTTTTTTTTAGGTTATGTTGTCACAAATTCAAAATGGCGGGTTTTAATTAATTTTTTTTTTTCTTAATATAATTCAAAATCCCATTTTAACCTAATAAATAATAACCTTTTTACATCTCAAAATTAATCAATAATTTTAAGCTTTCGATCAAATCCAAAATGGAGTTCGAAAACATTCCAAATTCGAAATCTACGCTAAAAGCCGAGTTTAAACGACACCAAACACGACCGATTTTGGTCAAAAAACAACCGAGATATGACGATTTAAAAATTGCGCGATCGTGTTTTGTTTTTCGCGTTTTTCGGCGATATCTCCCCCATTTTTTGAGATAATCAAGCCGGGTTTGAACTAAATCGTTTTATATCTCAAAATTTATTAACTCAACTTTAAAGTTTCGATTAAATCCAAAATGATGTTGATTCACACGATGCGTTCCTAAGATTCTAAATTCGTAATCTACGCTAAAAGCCGAATTAAACGGTACCAAACACGACCGATTTCGGTCAAAAACAACCGAGATACGACGATTTCAAAATTGCGCGATCGTGTTTTGTTTTTCGCGGTTTTTCGGCCATATCTCTCCCATTTTTTGAGATAATCAAGCCGGGTTTGAACTAAATCGTTTTATATCTCAAAATTTATCAACTCAACTTTAAAGTTTCGATTAAATCCAAAATGGCGTTGATTCGCGACGCGTTCCCAACATTCCAAATTCAAAATTTACGTTAAAAGCCGAGTTAAACGGTACCAAACACGACCGATTTCGGTCAAAAACAACCGAGATACGACGATTTCAAAATTTGACGATCGTGTTTTGTTTTTTCGCGTTTTTCGGCCATATCTCCCTCATTTTTGGAGATAATCAAGCCGGGTTTGAACTAAATCGTTTTATATCTCAAAATTTATCAACTCAACTTTAAAGTTTCGATTAAATCCAAAATGGTGTTGATTCACACGACGCGTTCCTAAGATTCTAAATTCGTAATCTACGCTAAAAGCCGAATTAAACGACACCAAACACGACCGATTTCGGTCAAAAACAACCGAGATACGACGATTTCAAAATTGTGCGATGGTGTTTTGTTTTTCGCGGTTTTTCGGTGATATCTCCCCCATTTTTTGAGATAATCAAGTCGGGTTTGAACTAAATTGTTTTATATCTCAAAACTTATCAACTTAACTTTAAAGTTTCGATTAAATCCAAAATGGCGTCGATGACCTTGATTCACGACGCGTTCCCAACATTTCAAATTCGTAATCTACGCTAAAAGCCGAGTTAAACGGTACCAAACACGACCGATTTCGGTCAAAAAACAATCGAGAAACGACGATTTAAACATTACGCGATCGTGTTTTGTTTTTCGCGGTTTTTCGGCGATATCTCCCTCATTTTTTTAGATAATCAAATCGGGTTTGGACTAAATCGTTTCTCACAACAAATTCTAACTAAATTTATTAACAAATTATTCACAACCTCAAAATTGAAAAGAAAGTCGCGATATCTCGAGAATTAATAAAGATAACCGGGTGGTGTTTGTACTCGTTTTGAAGGATTTTTTACGGCGGATGCGATTCTTTTAATAAAAATTAATTTTCGTTTCTTTGTTTTCAGGAAACATGAAAAAACCACGCGGAATTGGTTTGAAGGAGTTAAATCCTTTATTGACGTGTCCTTTATGCTCTGGTTATTTAATCGACGCTACGAAATTACTGGATTGTTTGCATACGTGTAAGGAAATCTAAAAAAATAATGATATATATACGGGGTGTTTTTTTTTATAATTTTTTTTAATTAATTTTTTTTTTAGTTTGTAGAAGTTGCATAGTAAAGCACTTCGAAAACAGCAAATGTTGTCCCGTAAAGAACTGTTTGCAACCGTATAAAGATAAAAAACCGGATATGACGCTACAAACGTTGGTTTACAAAATAGTACCGGGATTGTATTCGAAGGAAATTCAACGAAGGGACGATTTTTATCGAAGTACGGATGCGAGAGCGAGTAGTTCTTGCAGCGATGATAGTTTGTTCGGCGAAAATAATCACGAACAAGAAGAATGGGTATTTATTAATTTATTTGTTTTAATTATTAACAGTTTTATTGTTATATTTGTTGTATTAGATTCACAACTTGGGTCAAGAAAATCCATTTTTAAGCCCCGACGATTCGATCTCGCTGTCTTTGGAGTACTATCAAAGGGAATTAGATACGACGCCGATCGAAAACGGTACGAAAACGAACGTTTGCGGTGGTGCCAACATAAAAAGTATAAAAAATAGCGGTGTTAAATGCGATCGAAGGTATCTTCAGTGTCCCGCTGCGGTTCAAATGACGCATTTACAAAAGTTTATCCGGATGAAATTTGGATTAAAAGATGATCATAAAGTAAGTATTAAAAAAACCACACTGTATATAAATATTAATCCATTAAAAACAATGACTCAAGTTAGCCTTGAAAAAATTAAAATCTTATCTACATTTCTATTTTGTTGTTATTATTTTTTTTGTTTTGTGTTTTAGGTCGATATTATTCACAACGGAGAAGTGTTGCCAACCTTTTTTACACTAATGGACGTTGCGTACACGTTTAAATGGAATCGGGTAAGTCGCCAAAAATTTTTTTTTCTAACACTCGGTAGTAAATAAGAAAGAAATAGCGAAAACGACAATAGCGCTGTTCGCGGCCGCGACGGCGTTTAGCGGTAACACTCTCTACAACTAAACGCGACGACGGGTTGTTGAACTTATTTTGTCCGCGTTTAACCTAGAGACGACGGCGACGAGTAATGACAACGCGCGCTAAAAAAAAAGATTAAACAAATAAAGAATTCGCCATTTTACTTTCGCCAAATCTAAAATTATTACCGGTTAAAAATAGGTTGTTTTCGTGGACGTTTTTAAAATCGCCGTTGCGAGACGATCAAAACGAGTATAAACATCACCGGGTTATCTTTATTCGTTTCAGAGATATCGCTATTTCAATTTCGGTTGAGGTTATGTTAAAAAAATTAAATATGGTGGATTTATTTTGTTTTTTATGGTAAATGTATCGAGTAACCACTTAAATTTAATGATTTTTCGCGGAGAATCCAAAAATCGATTCCATTTTTTGATTGGGTTAAATATTCAAGATGGCGGCGATATTAATTTTTATTAAATAAATTATTTTTGACGTTAAAACAAGATCTAATTTATAAATTTATATTTAATTTGTGACATAAATACATAATTGCCGCCATTTTTTTGTATAGAATTCTTTTGTTTCGAGTTAAAAATAAATTTAATGGCGATTTTTGAAATCCTTATTAAAAAATAAACAAAATAAGTGTAAACACCATCGGGTTATCTTTATTCGTTCTCGAGATATCGCGATTTTAATTTTGATTTTGAGGTTATGTGCAAAAAATTAAAAATGTTCGTTTTATGTTGTTTTTTGAGGTAAATATATCGAGTGACCACTTAAATTTAATGATTTTTCGCGGAGAATCCAAAAATCGATTCAATTTTTTGATTAGGTTAAATATTCAAGATGGCGGCGATATTAATTTTTATTAAATAAATGAACTTTAACATTAAAACACGAAAATTTTGTATAAAAGTAATCTAATTTATAAAAATATATCGAATTTATGATTTAAATAATTAATTTCCGCCATTTTATTTTGATCGAATTCTTTCATTTCGCGTTAAAAATAATTTTAATGGCGATTTTTGAAATCCTTATTAAAAAACAATCAAAATAAGTGTAAACACCACCGGGTTATCTTTATTAGTTCTCGAGATATCGCGATTTTAATTTTGATTTTGAGGTTATGTGCAAAAAATTAAAAATGTCCGTTTTAGCTTGTTTTTTGAGATAAATATATCGAGTGATCACTCAAATTTAATGATTTTTCGCGGAGAATTTAAAAAGCGATTCAATTTTTTGATTCTGTTAAATAAATATTCAAAATGGCGGCGATATCAATTTCTATTAAATAAATTATTTCTTACTAAATCATAAATAATTTGGATAAAAATGATCTAATTTATTAAAATATTTAAATTTCTGACATAAATAATTAATTTCCGCCATTTTATTT
This sequence comes from Onthophagus taurus, assembly GCF_000648695.1. Lineage (NCBI taxonomy): Eukaryota > Metazoa > Arthropoda > Insecta > Coleoptera > Scarabaeidae > Onthophagus > Onthophagus taurus. The sequence goes on from NW_019281068.1 coordinate 26,290, forward strand.
TTATCGAATTCTTAGATTTCGGCTTTAAAATAAATTTAATGGCGATTTTTGAAATCCTCATTCAAAAACGATCAAAATGAGTCCAAACACCATCGGGTTATCTTTATTCGTTCTCGAGATATCGCGATTTTAATTTTGATTTTGAGGTTATGTGCAAAAAATTAAAAATGTCCGTTTTGGGTTGTTTTTTAAGATAGATATATCGAGTGACCACTTAAATTTAATGATTTTTCGCGGAGAATTCAAAAATCGATTCAATTTTTTGATTCTGTTAAATAAATATTCAAAATGGCGGCGATATCAATTTCTATTAAATAAATTATTTCTTACTAAATCATAAATAATTTGGATAAAAATGATCTAATTTATTAAAATATTTAAATTTCTGACATAAATAATTAATTTCCGCCATTTTATTTTTATCGAATTCTTAGATTTCGGCTTTAAAATAAATTTAATGGCGATTTTTGAAATCCTCATTCAAAAACGATCAAAATGAGTCCAAACACCATCGGGTTATCTTTATTCGTTCTCGAGATATCGCGATTTTAATTTTGATTTTGAGGTTATGTGCAAAAAATTAAAAATGTTCGTTTTATGTTGTTTTTTGAGGTAAATATATCGAGTGACCACTTAAATTTAATGATTTTTCGCGGAGAATTCAAAAATCGATTCAATTGTTTGATTGGGTTAAATATTCAAAATGGCGGTGATATTAATTTTTATTAAATAACTTATTTTTTACATTAAAACATGAAAATGTTTTATGAAATCGATCTAATTTATAGGTTTATATTAAATTTTTGTCATAAATAAGTAATTGCCGCCATTTTTTTTTATCGAATTCTTTTGTTTTGAGTTAAAAATAAATTTAATGGCGATTTTTGAAATCCTCATTAAAAAATAAACAAAATAAGTGTAAACACCATCGGGTTATCTTTATTCGTTCTTGAGATATCGCGATTTTAATTTTGATTTTGAGGTTAGGTGTAAAAAATTAAAAATGTCCGTTATAGCTTGTTTTTTGAGGTAAATATATCGAGTGACCACTCAAATTTAATAATTTTTGGCGGAGAATTCAAAAATCGATTCAATTTTTTGATTAGGTTAAATATTCAAGATGGCGGCGATATTAATTTTTATTAAATAAATGAACTTTAACATTAAAACATGAAATTTTTGTATAAAAGTAATCTACTTTATAAAAATATATCAAATTTATGATTTAAATAATTAAATTCCGCCATTTTATTTTGATCGAATTCTTTCATTTCGCGTTTAAAATAAATTTAGTTGCGATTTTTGAAATCCTTATTCAAAAACGATCAAAATGAGTCCAAACACCATCGAGTTATGTTTATTCGTTCTCGAGATATCGCGATTTTAATTTTGATTTTGAGGTTATGTAAAAAAATTAAATATTGCCCTTTTGGGTTGTTTTTTAAGGTAAATATATCGAGTGACCACTCAAATTTAATGATTTTTCGCGGAGAATTCAAAAATCGATTCAATTTTTTGATTAGGTTAAATATTCAAGATGGCGGCGATATTAATTTTTATTAAATAAATGAACTTTAACATTAAAACATGAAATTTTTGTATAAAAGTAATCTACTTTATAAAAATATATCAAATTTATGATTTAAATAATTAAATTCCGCCATTTTATTTTGATCGAATTCTTTCATTTCGCGTTTAAAATAAATTTAGTTGCGATTTTTGAAATCCTTATTCAAAAACGATCAAAATGAGTCCAAACACCATCGAGTTATGTTTATTCGTTCTCGAGATATCGCGATTTTAATTTTGATTTTGAGGTTATGTGCAAAAAATTAAAAATGTCCGTTTTATGTTGTTTTTTGAGGAAAATATATCGAGTAACCACTCAAATTTAATGATTTTTCGCGGAGAATTCAAAAATCGATTCAATTTTTTGATTAGGTTAAATATTCAAGATGGCGGCGATATTAATTTTTATTAAATAAATGAACTTTAACATTAAAACACGAAATTTTTGTATAAAAGTAATCTACTTTATAAAAATATATCAAATTTATGATTTAAATAATTAAATTCCGCCATTTTATTTTGATCGAATTCTTTCATTTCGCGTTTAAAATAAATTTAGTTGCGATTTTTGAAATCCTCATTCAAAAACGATCAAAATGAGTCCAAACACCATCGAGTTATCTTTATTCGTTCTCGAGATATCGCGATTTTAATTTTGATTTTGAGGTTATGTGAAAAAATTAAAAATGGCCGTTTTAGGTTGTTTTTTGAGGTAAATATATCGAGTGACCACTTAAATTTAATGATTTTTCGCGGAGAATCCAAAAATCGATTCAATTTTTTGATAGGGTTAAATTTTCAAAATGGCGCCTCATCTATTTGTTTAAATAAATATGTCGAGTGACCACTCAAATTTTATGATTTTTCGCGGAGAATTCAAATATCGACTTTGTTTTTGGATTAAAAATTTTTTTGGGTGGTGAAATGAATTGTGGAATTATCTTTAGGTAAAACCGCTTCGCTTTTTCTACCGGATTTTCGCCCATGTTAAAATCAAACCGATTCGGATAATAAATACCACGTCTTCAGCGGGCGAAAAGCACCATCAAATCGTGTCGATTTCCGCCAACAATAAAGATGAAAGCGTGAAAGATTTTAAAGAATCCAAGGAATTGAAAGGAAATAAAGAGGAAACGATAAAGGATTGCCGATTGGTTTTGAGTAGTTTGGAGGACGAACAGCGTAACAAAGATAAAGAGAGATTAATGAACGAGTTAAAGCTTCAAGTTCGGAAGAAAACCGCAGTCGAACACGTGGATTTATTTCGTTACGGTGAGGATAACAATAAGGAGAAGTTCGCTGAGAATCGCGATCGCGAATGGGAGTCGTTAAAAACGCCGGACGAGGAGTACAAAATCAGCAAGAAGAGGAAGAAAAATAAACATTCGAAAGACGAACATAAAAAAAGAAAGTTACACGCTGAGATAACCAGCGAGGAAAGTTTAAAATTAAAGGTTAAAATCACACCGCATAATGGACATAAACACAAACATCATAAAAGCGTCGATTTTGATCAAGACGTTGTTAATTCCAAAGAAAAAGTTAGCCAATTGAGGCAAATTAGGCACAAAAGCTCGGAACCTAAATCATCTGATGTTAAGGATTTCGTGCAAAATAAAAATCTTCAATACCCGCCTGGTTTTACAGTTAGCAGGGTTGAGTCGGGTGGGGTTAAACGAAAACTCGACGAGGAATGTGTGGAAAAAGAACTGAAAAAGCCTAGCTTGGAGATAACTTTAATTAGAAATCCTTCTATGTCGAACCAAAATAATCAAAAACGACCTCCCCCCGCCACTATTCCTTTACAGAAGATTAAAAACTCTTATAATTTTTCATCTGGGGTTAGTATTATTCCAAAAATACCTGAAAAAAAGATTGAGGTTAGAAAGGAAGGTGTTAAAAATGAAGTATTAAATAAGAATGATTATGTTATGAATAAGAATGAAGTTAGGAGTTTAAGTAATGTTAAAAGTGAGGTTAGGAATGTAAAGAATGAAGTTATTAAAAGTGAGAAAGTTGATGAGAAGGTTGATAAGGTTGAGAAAAATGAGAAAAATGATAAGAATGATAAAAATGATAAGAATGAAACGTTTCCTTTAGATTTATCGAAACCAAATAATAATGGATTAACTTCAAGTGGAACTCAATTGTCGAATTTATCAAATTTGCAAATGTTATCGAAGGTGGCTTCGGAACATGCTCAAAATTTGAATAAAAATAAACAAATTCCTAATTTGCAAAGCATCAGGTTACCTTTTCATCATCACCAAAACACCGAGAAGATCGCAAAATCAATGCCGAAATTAAACGAAATCAACAAAAACGATTTCCTACAAAATCGAATGCTAAATAATTCCCGGATAAATCGTCCGAATCAGAATCAGTGCATAAGAAACATCCCGAACCCGAGTTTATTGGTGCGACAACAAAATCAAAATCGTTTAAATTGTTTAAAACAACAAAATAATCACGAAAATGATTCAAAAGAAAAAACGCCTCCCGAAAAAAGTGAGGTTAAAATCGTACAAAAACAACAACAAGTTGAGTCGAACCAAAAAAATCAAATTACCTTGATAACGAAAACTCCCCAAAACAATAACCAACAAAAAAATCAATTAATACAAAAAAATCAATTAACACAAAAAAATAATCAAGTTCAAAAAAGTCAAAACGCACAAATTGACGTAAAAGTATCGGTGACAGCACCCGCTGCCAACGGTAAAAAAGAAATCCACCAAAACTCGAATGACAAGGAGAAAAAGGATGATAAAAATGAAATTGATGAAGTTGATACAAAAAAGGAAGTTGGTACGAGTGATATAAATAAAAAGGATTCGTCGTAAAATTTGTTTTAATCATCAAAGATGATTTGATTTTATTTTAAATAGTAGTAAAAAAAAGTAGTGCCAACATAAATAAAACAATAAAAAAAAAATCCCTTCATAGCGAAAATAAATTAATAATGGGCATTTTAATTATATTTTTAATTAATTTTTAAAGATTTTAACAAATATTGTTTCCTATTAATTATTATCGCACTTTTTAAAACAAAAACCACCGTTTAAATAAAAAAAAAATTGTTATTATATTAAATTAATCAATTATTATTATTATTAATTGTTAAAAAAAAAAAAAGAATCAAGCGCAATATAATAAAAAAAAAGTATCCTCACAATTGTACCTTACGTGTTTTTTATTGTATTTTATTTTCTTTTATTGTTTATTATTATTATTATTATTATAATTATTATAATTTTTTTTTTTTTTTTGAAAAAGTTGTATTTAAACTGTAAATATATTTAGATATTTGTAAATTGAATCTAATTTAAAACGAGAAAAAAATAAATTTTTAAGGTCGATAACCTTAAAAGTTAGATAAAAAGATTTTGTGTGTACCGTATTAATTATTAATATAAATAGTTATATAATATATATCTAATTAAGTCATTATGTGTTGTATGTGGAACCACGAAATTGTATATGTATTAAAAAAAAATAAGAATTTAGAAGATTTTTTTAATTGAACTCTGTATTGGACCTTAACCAAGCCCTGTATATAACATTAAGGATAATAACAAGGAAGAAAAGGAATTGATTTTAATGTGGTTCAAGATGTTCAAGATAAATGGTTATCAGAAAGCTTTAACTTGAAGTAGTTACGCTTACACTGAGATAAGGCGATTTTGCCTTAAAAAGGATAATGCTGTAATTCTTTCGTTGGATAACGGAAATGACATAAAATGATTGATAATGATGATCAGAAAGTGATAAACATAATTTTATGTACGAGTTTTGAGGTTTCTTGAGTTCATATCGACTATTATCAGACTTCTATAACAGTATCTGGTCTTCTGCCAGAAGTGTCTGATGTTTTATTATTAACATTTGGTTCACGAGCAATCGTATTTACATTTTTGCCAACAATATTTGGCTTCTGCCAATTTTATCTAATCTTCTATTAGCAACATTTAGTCCTGCACAAGCAATATTTATTGTTTTGCCAACATAGTCTTTCATTAGGAGTATTTTGTAAGCTATATTTATTGCACTATCAAAGATTTTTAGCCTTTTGCCGCATCAATTTTCAGTATTTAGTGCTTTCTAATTTTCTGGAAAGTTCCTGCAAACATTATCTAGTCTTCTGCCACCAGTGTCTGGCATTCTATTATTACTTTCTGGTTCTCTAGGAGTTGTATTTACATTTTTGCCAACGATATTTGTCTTCTGCCAATTTTCTCTAGTCTTCTATTAGCAAAATCTAGTCCTGCACAAGCAATATTTAGTGTTATGCCAAAAGAATATTCCATTGGGAGTATTTTGTAAGCTATATTTATTGCACTATCAAAGATTTTTAGTCTTTTGCCTCATCAATTTTCAGTATTTAGTGTCTAATCTTCTGGAAAGTTCCTGCAAACATTATCTAGTCTTCTGCCAGCAGTGTCTGACATTCTATTATTAATTTCTAGTTCTCTAACAATTGTATTTACATTTTTGATAACAATATTTCGTTTCTGACAACTCTATCTAATCTTCTATTAACAAAATTTAGTTCTGCGCAAGCAATATTTAGTGTTTTGCCAACAGAGTCTTCCATTAGGACTATTTTGTAAGCTATATTTATTGCACTATCAAAGATTTTTAGCCTTTTGCCTCATCAATTTTCAGTATTTTGTGTCTAATCTTCTGGAAAGTTTCTGCAAACATTATTTAGTCTTCTGCCAGCAGTGTCTGACATTGTATTATTAATTTTTAGTTCTCTAGGAGTTGTATTTACATTTTTGCCAACAATATTTGGCTTCTGCCAACATTATCTACTCTTCTATTAGCAAAATCTAGTCCTGCACAAGCAATATTTAGTGTTCTGCCAACAGAGTCTTCCATTAGGAGTATTTTGTAAGCTATATTTATTGCTCCACCAAAGATTTTTAGTCTTTTTCCGCATCAATTTTCAGTATTTAGTGTCTAATCTTCTGGAATGTTCCTGCAAACATTATTTAGTCTTCTGCCAGGAATGTCTGACATTTTATTATTAATTTCTAGTTCTCTAGGAGTTGTATTTACATTTTTGCCAACAATATTTGGCTTCTGCCAATTTTATCTAGTCTTCTATTAGCAAACTCTAGTCCTCTGCAAACAGTATTTAGTGTTTTTCCAACAGGGTCTTCCATTAATAGTATTTTGTAAGCAATATTTAGTGCTATACCAAACATGTCTACTCTTTTCGTTGTTAATTTACAGTATCTAATGTCTAATTTTGTGGAAAGTTCCTGCAAACATTATTTAGTCTTCTGCCAGCGGTGTCTAACAATTTATTATTAATTTATAGTTCTCTAACAATTATATTTACATTTTTGCCAACAATATTTCGTTTCTGACAACTCTATCTAGTCTTCTATTAGCAAAATTTAGTCCTATGCAAGCAATATTTAATGTTTTGCCAACAGAGTCTTCCATTAGGAGTATTTTATAAGCTATATTTGTTACACCACCAAAGATTTTTAGTCTTTTGCCTCATCAATTTTCAGTATTTACTGTCTAATATTCTGGAAAGTTTCTGCAAACATTATTTAGTCTTCTGCCATCAGTGTCTGACATTCCATCATTAATTTATAGTTCTCTAGGAGTTGTATTTACATTTTTGCCAACAGTATTTGTCTTCTGCCATCTCTATCTAGTATTCTATTAGCAAAATTTAGTCCTATGCAAGCAATATTTAGTATTCTGCCAACAGAATCTTCCATTAGGAGTATTTTATAAGCTATTTTTATTGTTTTATCAAAGATTTTTAGTCTTTTTCCGCATAAATTTTCAGTATTTACTGTCTAATCTTCTGGAAAATTTCTGCAAACATTACTTAGTCTTCTGCTATCAGTGTCTGACATTCTATCATTCATTTCTAGTTCTTTAGGAGTTGTATTTACATTTTTGCCAACAATATTTGGGTTCTGCCAACTCTATCTAGTCTTCTATTAGCAAAATTTTGTCCGGTACAAGCGATATTTATCTGCCTTCCATTAGGAGTATTTTGTAGACTATATTTATTGCTCTATCAAAGATTTTTAGTCTTTTGTCGCATCAATTTTCAGTACCTAGTGTCTAGTCTTCTGGAAAGATTCTACAAATATTATTTAATCTTCTGCCAGCAATGTTTAGTCCTCCATTAGTATTTCTACATCTAAAAAATTAATGCTCATCATTGGAGTTTTGGTGTAAGTGCTTACCTGGTCGTCTGATATCAGTATACAACCTTTACAAGTATTCTTTAGTGTTTTGCCAACAGTATTAATTCTTCTGCCAACAATATTTAGTCTTCTATTAACTGTCCCAGGTAATTTCCTAGCAGTATGTTGTCTTTTATTGATAGTATTTAGACTTGCAAGCAGAATTATTAACAATATTACTCTTCTCATGGTACTGTCCAAGATTGTATTAGCAAAATCTAGGTTATGCCAGCAATATCAAACCTGCATTAACAATGTCTAGGCTTCTGACAGCAGTATTAGGTTTTTGCAACAAAAACCAACCTTGTTCAAGTAATGTCTATTCTTACCAGCATGTTCTAGACTTCTATAATCAATGTCTACTCTTTTGCCAACAGTATTTATTAGTATCTCACGTTCTGACAACAGCATTTACTTCACTATTAGTCGTGACATAAGTTTCTAATCTAGTAATTGGTTTTGCCAACATATTAAGTTTTTGCCATCAATATTTAACCTTGTACTAGCAGTATCAAATTTTTGCCATCAGTATTTAGCCTTCTATTAGCAGTATATGGTTTCTGCCAACAATATACAGCCTTCTGCAAGCAATATCTAATCTTATCAGCAATATCTAGCCTTCTACGAGCCATTTATTACCAATATCTCAGCTTCTGCCAGCAATATTTAGTCTTTTAGTTTGATTATCGAAACTTCAAGCTGCAGTATCTAGTCTAAAATGTTTTCTACCAGCAGTATCTAGCTATCTGTTAGCAACATTAAGTTTTTGTCATCAATATTTAGCCTTGTATTACCAGTATTAAGTTTTTGCCATCAATATTTAGCCTTGTGCTACCTGTATCAAGTTTTTGCCATCAGTATTTAGTCTTCTATTAGCAGTATCAACTTTTTGCCATCAATATTTAGTCTTTAATTAGCAGTATATGGTTTTTGCCAACAATCTCCAACCTTCTGCCAGCAATATTTAATCTTCTAGGTTTTCTGCCAGCAGTATTTAGTTTTCTTTTTGCAATATTTAGTCTTTTATTAAGAGTATCTAAGCTTCAAGCTGCAGTATCTAGTCTAAAATGTTTTCTGCCAGCAGTATCTAGCTATCTATTAGCAATATTTAGTGTCATTCTTCTGCCACCAATATTCCTCCTTCTATTAGCAGTCTCTAATTTTTGCCAACAATATCCAGCATTCTAGTAACAGTATTAAGTTTTTTCCATAGTTTGCAAACAAGGTAAGTGTAATCTTCCTCATAGCGTATATTACCTTTTTTTTGCAAACTAATTACATTACCTTACTAGCTTTGCGTAATTCCAAGCCTTTCCTGCTTTATCACTTGATGTTGTTGTCACAATTTACCAATTATAACCTACAAATCGTTTCAAATAACGGCTAATCTCGTCGAATTAACCTAAAAATTTTCCATAAACCTTATCTTTCCTTTCAATAATCACGTTACCTTGGGTTGGACTTCACCTAAAAAGGCGTGGTTTTCCTCCGAATTTGATAGGCGACTTGTCAAAGGAGGCGTTTACCTCATTAACCGCGTTCGGCGTGATTGGACGTTGAATCAAGGGGGGCGTATCTTAAATACGCCTTAATTTTTTATAACTTTAACATAATTAAATTAAATTAAAAAAATTAAAAATAGTCTAATAAAAAGAATCGAATTCATTTATTTAATAAATTATTTTTAACAATTATTTTGACAATAAAAAAATAAATAAATCGATTTTTGAGCTCCCCGCCATCTATTGGTGAAAGTACGAATTGGCGCGACTTATTGATCGTCTTACAAGTGCCGCCATCTATGGGCGTTGCTCAAAATGTAATTAAAGTTTTTGTACAAAATTTAACATAACCTACTTTTTTAAAGATGTCATTTTTTGAGAAGCGCCGCCATGTTGAGATTGAGGTTATGAAACTTTGAGTGTTAATTATTTTGGGATATAGATGGCGTTGTGATATTTTTTAAGGTAATATTTAACCACGATTCAAATTTTTGTATTATCTTAAATTTCTTTATATTTTAAGTTATAAATAATCTTTTTTAAATAAAACTTTGACGTTTTTAGTGAGAAATGGGAGTTTCTCACTTTCTCTCCCCCTTTAAGCACTTTGAGTATAAGAAGTTGATAAATGGCGACAAATCTCTGTTACCCGGAGGGTGTGGGTGGAAATCTCTAGTGGTCAGTTTCGGTCGTAAGTCATCGAGACGACGACCAAAGTGGTTTTTGTAACCCCTCGAGACGCAAAAATCGCCTTGGTGCATAAACGTTGATTTTAACCTTAAAATTAAAAGAACCCCAAAAAGTAAAAATCGGTTATTATCGGTTAAGGGGGATAAAGATCGCGTTGATGTTTTTATTTAAAAATTAAGATAAATAGGAATAAGAAGTAGTTGGGTGGGATATTGAAATTTGTTAAAAAATACTACCTCTTTTGAAAGTTAAAACCGGTAATTTTAAAATAAATTTTTTTTCCGAACGGCGGCGGCGTGGCTCCGTTTAAGTACCGTGATCGAAAAGGATAATGATTACTCTCAAAAAGGTTTTAAAAAGTCCGCAAAATAAAAGGTTAAGGTACGTGGTATATCCTCTTTAAGGGATAATTGGATCTACAATCGACCAAAACGTTTTTGAAAGTAACCGTATCCCCTAATCTTTTCGTATTCGCTTCAAGAACGATCTTATTCACAAAAATAACGTTATAATCCCATTCAGAATGTACGATTTTTTCGAAACGATACCCAACTCGACTAGGTTATCTCAAAAATTAACTCTATATACATATATATATCAATTAACACATGTCATTTTGACATATGTCAAGTTGTAAAGTTTTTAATTTCTGAACAGCATCATTTTTGTTCTTAAATTAAAAGATTTTTGAAGTAGATTAATATATATTATTGGTTAATAGCTGTCAATTTGACATATGTCAACTGTCAATTTCTAATTTATGCAGAACGTCATGGTTATTCTTAATCATAATGTACGATTTTTTCGAAACGATACCCAACTCGATTAGGATATGTCAAAAATTAACTCTACATACATATATATATCGATTGACATATGTCACTTTGACATATGTCAATTCTTAAAATTTTTAATTTCTGAATATCATCATATTTGTTCTTAAATTAAAAGATTTTTGAAGTAGATTAATATATATTTTTGGTTACTAGCTGTCAATTTGACATATGTCAACTGTCAGTTATTTATTTATGGGATTCTTCATGGTTATTCTTAATTTTGACGTACGATTTTTTCGAAATGACACCCAACTCGATTAGGTTATCTCAAAAATTAACTCTATATACACATATATATCGATTGACACATGTCACTTTGACATATGTCAATTCTTAAAATTTTTAATTTTTGAATGTCATCATCACATTTGTTCTTAAATTAAAAAATTTTTTAAGTAGATTAATATATAAATTTATATAATATTACTCAATGACTGTCAATTTGACAGATGTCAACTGTCAGAGTTTCTAATTTATACAGGATGTCGTGGTTGTTCCTAACCTTAATGATTTTTGATGTAGATTACGATATGGTAGACTTAGAACGATCAAAACTTGATTATGTGTTGACAAACAACTATCATTTTGACAGATGTCAACTGTCAAAATTTTTAATTTATAAAGGATATCGCGATTGCTCTTAACTATGATGAGTTTCGATGTAGATATTACGATATTGTAGACTTAGAACAATCAAAACTTGATTATGTATAGATAGTTGTTATTTTGACAGATGTCAAAAACTGTCAAAAAATCATGTTTGCTCCTTAACTCATAGATTTTGATTTTGAGATAAATTAACATATTACAGGGTTACAACGATTAAAACGTAATAATTATTATTGAAAATCAGCTGTCATTTTGACAGATGTCAACTGTCAAAATTTCTATTTATCATCTTCTTTGTTCCGAACCTCAATGATTATTGTTGTAGTATAGGACGTTATAGGTTCACAACGATTAAACCTTGGCGATTTAGTGGTTAACATATGTCATTTTGACAGATACTCAGTTGTCATTTTGACAGATGTCAACTGTCAAGATTTTTATTTGTCTTCTTTTTTGTTCTGAACCTCAATTTTAATTCAATATTGTACAAAATCACAATAAAATGGTTATTTTTTGACAAATGTCTGTCAATTTGACAGATGTCAAACGTCAAAATTTTTATTTTTTGCATATAAGATCATCATTATTCTCTAAGTCAATGATTTTCGTTGTAAAACACCATGTTATAGGCCCAAAACTTGATTATGAAATGATAATCATTTTGACAGCTGTCAAATGTCAAGTTTTTTTAAGTTTTACAAAAATCTAATTTGCTTTCAAATTTGAAGATTTTCCATATAGTTTAATTCAATATTGTACATAATCACAATAAAATGGTTATTTTTTGACAAATATCTATCAATTTGACAGATGTCAAACGTCAAAATTTTTATTTTTTGCATATAAAATCATCATTATTCTCTAAGTCAATGATTTTCATTGTAAAACACCATGTTATAGGCCCAAAACTTGATTATGAAATGATAATCGCTTTGACAGCTGTCAACTGTCACGATTTTTAAGTTTTATAAACGGTCATGTATGATTTCAAAGTTACAGATTTCCGATATAAATTAATATATTAAAACGCTCAAAAGTTAATAATGTATTAGTTAACATCTGTCATTTTGACAGATGTCAAAATGAAGATGTCAAATTTCTATTTCATCATTTTTTTTAAATCTTAATCCCCTCAACGATTTTCCTTGTACAATACGATGTTGTAAACTTAATACGATTGACATATCAATTGACAGGTGTCATTTTAACAAATATTAGCTGTCAAATTTTCGTCAAATTCAACATTTTTATCGAAAAATTTTTGACTTAAATCGAATTTTACAAAATCAATGTTAAACTGTTAATATCAATAAAAATTTTTGACAACTGTCACTTTTGACAGGTTTGAATCTGTCAAATTATTTCAAATTTTTTTTTAATCCCATCGTGTGGGTACTCGTTTCAAAGCATTTTTCTCCTCAACGATTTTTGTCGTACTGTACGATGTTATAAACTCAATACGATTGACAGGTGTCATTTTGACAAATATTAGCTGTCAAATTTTCGTCAAATTCAACATTTTTATCGTAAAATTTTTTAAATAAATCGAATTTTACAAAATCTATGTTAAACTGTTAATATCAATAAAAATTTTTGACAACTGTCACTTTCGACAAGTTTTAATCTGTCAAATTATTTCAAATTTTTTTTAACCCCATCGTGTGGGTACTCGTTTCAAAGCATTTCTCGCGTACTTTCTATTTTTAATAACAAAAAATTTTTTAACAACTGTCACTTTTGACAAGTTTCAATCTGTCAAATTATTTCAAATTTTAACCCCATCGTGTGGGTACTCGTTTCAAAGCATTTTTCGCGAACTTTCAATTTTTAGTATCGCAATTTTTTTTTACAACTGTCACTTTTGACAGGTTTGAATCTGTCAAATTATTTCAAATTTTAACCCCATGGTGTGGGTACTCGTTTCAAAGCATTTTTCGCGCACTTTCTATTTTTGATATCAAAAAATTATTTCGATGTAACATAACCTAGTTATAAACGAAAATAGCTTAAAAATCGTAGATTTTAATAGGAATTTTTATTTTTCGATAATTAATAATTGATTTCCGATGTTGTTAATTCGTTATGGTCGACTGGATCGACACCGAAACGACGCGTTTAACTTTCTTGGGTAAATATCAATCTGTTTCGCATAAATTATAATTTCCCCTAAGAAATGAAGAAGAAGTTGAGGAACCTTATTATCCCCATTAAACGTTATTAAATGCTACTGCTTTTGCTGGTCTCCTTAAAACTCTTTTCTCCTCTCATCGCTACACACTTTTCAATAACCGATTATCCACACAGCCTTATATTTAAAATAAGATCATTTCTAGTACCCCGGCCAATTTAACGACTACACCGCTCTTATACGTTTTATGATCGTCCAAATCGAAAATCTGGTCGTCCAGATGGTTTTGAGGGGTACAAAACTTGGTTGGGCGAGTTAAGTCGTGTTCATTCAACCAAATCACCTTATTTTTACTCGAGATTTTTACTCGATACGTTCATGTACCCGACTACCGTCTCAGAAACCACCGAAAAGACTAAAAAAATCAACACCATCTACCGATCGCCCAACTAACCAACCAACCAACCAACCACCAACTCTTTGTTCTTGGACGTAAAAGATAAGAAGAAGTTACCTACTAACAGAAAAGCGAGACGGAGCGATGAATTTATATTGACCGAGTCATTGTCCGTAATGATCTTTCATCAATCAAGCGTGAAGATTCAATTTTTAGAAAAAAAGAAACGCAAGAAAAATCTTGGAATCGCTTCTTTTTTATGTAAAAGGAATTTAGAGTTAAATCGATATGATTTGAACGTAAAACTTGAAAGTGATTAAGATGGGGTGTCGGTTTCAAAACGAAACGAACCAGTTTTGTTTGGTCAGTTTGCAAATTGAGAGGATCGCAGTAAAACCTTTTAGCGTTTCGGTTCCGGAGATTAAATTAAGTCGGGGACATTTGTAAATTGGGGTAACCGAGTGGTACCCCCTTTTGCGTTTACCCTCTTTCCAGATAAGAAATGGTCAATACTAAACGATCCCGGATCCTTCACGTCCAGAGAGAGAGGAAGAAAAAACTCTAAATCAACGTGACTACAACGCAACGGTTGTAGGGGTCGGTTGTTAAAGCCCCCCGACAAAAGCCTCTTTTATGATAAATGCGTGTTTACAAAGTTTTGAACACACCTCTAATAAGTAAAAAAAGGTTAAAAAAAGATTAAAAATAAAATCGTAGATTACACTTGTCCTTCTCATCGTTTTGGATTAAATCGATGCAAATTGGACGTAAAGGATTCGCCCTTTTCATATGTATATACAGCTTTATAGATACATTACGTTTTAAATCCTCTGTCCTGTTTGGACGAGACGACTTTGCCGAAGTTAATCTTATATAATCGCGGGGCCGGTTCGAAAAACGTCGCGTTAGTGTCACTCAGAATTACGCGGAATTAGCCACGGACCGAGCCTCTCGTCATTTCGTTTATTTTTCTACTCGAATCAAAATTAAAACAAAAAATTCGAAAAAGTTTCATTCGACCGGAACACTTTGCAAATCCTTGACGTTGTCCTTTCTAAAAGCTCCCGCATCGTTTATTTATTTCTTTTTTAATTGCGAGACGTTTAATCGATATCATTTTTTTTACTTATTAACACTTTTAGAAATCATTCCTAAGTTGACAATAACATAATTTTTTTTAGAAAATCATAAAGCAAATTAAAAATGCTTTAATTTGATACCCAACAACCCATATCTTGGATAATAATGATATAAACATAAAAGTGACAGTTGACAGCCGCCATCTTTAATTATTTTTTTTTTATTTGATGTATATCTCGATGTATTTGAGGTAAAACGATCGAGTTTGGACTTAAATAACTCCATTTTAAGGGGTGTAAATAAAATATTTGAGATAATGACATAAAATTTTGTTAAAAATCAAAAAGGAAATTAAAAATCCTTTAATTTGATACCCAACAACCCATATTTTGGATAAAATAACATAACCCTAAAAATGACAGATGTCAGCCGCCATCTTGAATTTTTATTTTTTGTAATTAGATGTATATCTCGATGTATTTGAGGTTGAACCATAGAGTTTGGACTTAAATAACTCCATTTTTATATTTAAGTCGAACTAAAATAATTTTAAATCAACTTTAAGGGTTATAAAAAAAATATTTGATGCAATAACATAAAATTTTGTTAAAAATCGAAAAGAAAATTAAAAATCCTTTAATTTGATACCCAACAACCTATATTTTGGATAATAATAACATAACCGTGAAAATGACAGATGACAGCCGCCATCTTGAATTTTTATTTTTTTTCTAATTTGATGTATATCCTGATGTATTTGAGATAGAATCATCGAATTTGGACTTAAATAACTCCGTTTTTAAATTTAAGTAACACTAAAATAGTTTTAAATCAACTTTAAAGGTTATAAAAAAAATATTTGAGACAATAACATAAAATTTTGTTAAAAATCAAAAAGAAAATTAAAAATCCTTTAATTTGATACCCAACAACCTATATTTTGGATAATAATAACATAACCGTAAAAATGACAGATGACAGCCGCCATCTTGAATTTTTATTTTTTTTCTAATTTGATGTATATCCTGATGTATTTGAGATAGAATCATCGAATTTGGACTTAAATAACTCCGTTTTTAAATTTAAGTAACACTAAAATAGTTTTAAATCAACTTTAAAGGTTATAAAAAAAATATTTGAGACAATAACATAAAATTTTGTTAAAAATTGAAAAGAAAATTAAAATCCCTTTAATTTGATACCCAACAACCCATATTTTGGTTAAAATAACATAACCCTAAAAATGACAGTTGACAGCCGCCATCTTTAATTTTTATTTTTTTTTAATTCGTTGTATATCTTGATGTATTTAAGGTAGAACCATCGAGTTTGGACTTAAATAATTCCATTTTTAAATTTAAGTCAAACTAAAATAATTTTAAATCACATTAAGGGTTATAAAAAAAATATTTGAGACAATAACATAAAATTTTGTTAAAAATTGAAAAGAAAATTAAAATCCCTTTAATTTGATACCCAACAACCCATATTTTGGTTAAAATAATATAACCCTAAAAATGACAGTTGACAGCCGCCATCTTTAATTTTATTTTTTTTTTAATTTGGTATATATTTCGATGTATTTAAGATAGAACCATCGTGTTTGGGCTCAAATAACTCGATTTTTAAATTCGCTTCGATTGAGAACTATTCAAAATCCATTCAACGAGATATAAAAAAAAATTAACAAACAAATTTAATAATTTCACAAATTATCTTTGCCGGAGAATCGATTTACTTTGAAAACAAGAAAAGATTAGGTTAAGTTCCCGTTTAAATCGTCTTTTGTTTAAACCGCAAAGGATTCTCGGCTCGAGGCAAAACTCGACTCGAAATAAACGAAACCCTTCTCTAACGAACCGCACCGCAAAAGGGTTAGTTACTTAACGGGTTCATTAAGTTACGAGTAAATATCCTTAATTAACTCAAAAAAAATTTAAATTTTTTCTAATGAAATAAAAATGATGAAATCGCAAGAAAAATGAGACGATCGTAAAAGGGGTAGTTTTTTTTAAATCAAGATATCTCAAAACTTAGTTAACATAAACGTATCGTGTTTGGAGTTGTTTAAACCGTCTTTTAACGTTCTTTATGATTAATCTCAAAAAAAACGAACACGAACCGATCGTAAATCATCCCCATCTTCGTATAAATCTCCGGAGAGCGAGGAATTTCGCGTTCTTCACGTTCGCGGCTACTCTCTACGCGCAGTTTTTGACGGGGTGCAATATATTCCGGTCTTGTACGGTGCAGATGTTGCCCCTCGAGGGTCAGTTTCCCGTTTTCATATTAAAGGTTTCTTTAGGACTAACCCCCACAAATCTACCCCGATAACAGAGATTCACAAAGTGACCACTGATATTCAAAATGAATAAAAAAAATTTTTTTTAGGGGTGAAAAGGGGATTGTTAAGTTTTTTTGTTAATATTAGAGTTAGACAAGATAAAATAATAAGTTTGATAAAGTTAATTTTGAGATAACCGCAAAAACCACCCCCTTCAACCCCGTAGAACCCCGCAAAACCCGAAACAGTCAAACTTGCACGAAATATGGCGAAATATTAACGGGGTTATTATTTTAAAGACGTCACGTAGCGTACGAAAACTATTTCCTCGCTTAATTTAAATGGGTCATAAATTATAAAAGCCACCCTTTACCAAAAACCGCTTTAAATTTAATTTCTCCCAAAAAACTTCTCTTTTATTCTATTTTGTTTATTTGGTTTATCTGAAATTGTATATAAAACAAAAGCCAATTAATAAATTTGACCCCCCTCGATGGTCAAAGAGAGAGATATACGGCCACCCTCTATAAATCCAGAGCCGGCCTCCCGTTTCTTTTTGGGATAGCGGCTACTACTACTATCTAAACGTTTATTAATTAAATTTTCTTGTCCCCGGCGTCTTGGTATCCGGTCGTAATTCAACTCCCGGTCGCAATCAACGACAAATTTAGTGCGCTATTTGTATCCTTATCGCGCGACTCCCCCACCCCTAACCACCCTTATGTACAACCCCTTTGGGTACAAACGGGTACGTTCTATGATTTGTAAACAGGATCTGACCTCAGCTCACGTAANTGATACCCAACAACCCGTATTTTGGTTAAAATAACATAACCCTAAAAAATGACAGTTGACAGTCGCCATCTTGAATTTTTATTTTTTTTCTAATTGATGTATATCCCGATGTATTTGAGGTAAAACCATCGTGTTTGGACTTAAATAACTCGATTTTTAAATTTAAATCGAATAAAAATAATTTTAAACCAACTTTATAGAACATAAAAAAAAATATTTGAGATAATAAGATAAAATTATGGCTTGTTAATGCAAAGATGAGACTGAGCAGAGACTAAAAAGTGGAAAAGGAGGGTTTGCAGAAAGAAGGAAGTCTTCAAAAGTCCAAGTAATTAAAAAAGGACATCCACCAAAGACTGATAAACAGAAAATGATACTGTGCAGAAAGGTGGGAAGCCAGAAATAGGTTGCTTATACAAGGCAAAAAGAGAAAATAGGGACCAGGCAGAACGAAAGAGTGCTAGAAGTAGACTTGTAATGGAAGAAAGAGACTGAATTGAGGTTTATAATGAAAGGAAGACCTTGACCAGATTCTTTAATCTGAAAAAATAAAGTTTGCAGAAACAAGGAAGACTTGAAAAGTCTTAGTAAAAGACAATAGATATCCAACAAAGATTGGAAAACAGAAAATGACACTGGGCAGAAAGGTAGGAGGCCAGAAATAGGTTGCCAATAAAAGGTTGAGGTTGAAAAGAGAAGATAGGGACTAGGCAGAACGAAAGAGTGCTGGAAATAGACTTGTAATAGAAGAAAAACACTGACCAGAGACTAAGAAGAAGAAAAGAAGACTTTACAGAATCAAGGGAAATCACAAAAATCCCAATATTAGAAGAAAGGGATTGAATTGAGGCTTATAATGGAAGGAAAACATTGACCAGATTCTTTAATCTGCAAAAAGAGAGTTTCCAGAAAGAAGGAAAACTAGAAAAGTCCCAGTAATAGAAAATAGACAACCATCAAAGACTGGAAAACAGAAAATGACACTGGGCAGAAAGGTAGGAGGCCAGAAATAGGTTGCTAATATAAGGCTGAGGTTGAAAAGAGAAAATAGAGACTAGGCAGAATCAAAGGAAACTACCAAATTTCTGATGATAGAAGAAAGAGACTGGATGGAGACTTGTAATAGAGAAAGAAACATTGCCCAAAGACTAGAAAAGCGAAACCGACCGATTGGAAAATTCTGGAAATACAAATACAGAAAGAGAATAGACTGGAAATAGACTTGTAATAGATAAAAGTTAATGGTCAGAAACTAGAACATGGAAAAAGATACTATACAGACTGTAGAGAAACAAGAAATATCCAGATAATACAATAATGAGACTGAACAACGACTGGAAAGACAGAAAAGAGGTTTGGCAGAATAGCGAGAGACTGTAAAGGAACTTGTAATAGAAAAAAGACAATGACCAGAGACTAGAAAATGAAAAAAAAGACTAAGCAGAAAGAATGGAAACACGAAAAAGACTTATAACAAAAATATAAGAATGAGCAGAAACTGGAAAGATAAAAAGGTGAGTTATAATTGAAGAAAGGGACTAACCAGAGATTGTAAATTAAAAAAAGAGATTGACCAGACACTGAAGAGAAGAAATTTTACAGAAAAATCCCGGTAGTAGAAGAATAAGACTGGGTAGAATGACTGGAGGCTGAAAAAAAACTTGCAATAGAAGAAAAAGACTAATTAGAGTCTACTAAGAGGAAAAATAAATTGTAGAGACAAGAGGAAGAGACAAAAAAAGCTTTTAATACAAAGATGAGATTGACCAGAAATTGGAAAGTGCAGAAAAAGACTGGGCAGAATGAAAGGGGGACTTGATGTTTGACAAAAATTGGATGGAGATGCAACATACGAGACAGAAAGAAAGGAGACTGAATGGAGTCTGTACTAAAACTATGTAAGATACAAATAGACGTTGCAATAATAGAACAAGTACAAATACTTGAGTATTGAGAAAACAAGTAGCAAACAACATCGGCAGTGTAATTTGAGTGATGACAAGTATTTAGCACTCCAAAAATCCTATAAGATTGAAAAAAAAACGACCCTTTCCTTCGACCATCTTCTTCATCTCTTTGCCGTCGCTTCCTAAACTACAATTCATCTAGATCTGGGTTAATCCCCGTTCTAATCGATCGTCTGTACGTAGATTTTCGCCGCTGATAGACGGACGGGGTATTAGAACATAGTTAGCAAAGTGTCTCCATCTCGTTCCGCCGATGAAAAAGAAGAGGGAGCCACCCCGCCGCGCCATCCCCCGATTTCACCGTTTGCAGACAGCGGCTAATGCCCGGTTATAAATGATTTCGGTCGGGCCATTAGATGCAATCTCGTTAGATGGAGCTGCAGCGCCGCTCGAAAATATTTTTCCGCCCGCGGACAATAACTAAAGGGCGGCGCGGAGGGGGAAAGAGAGAGAGTGTGTGAAAGAGGTTAAGAGATGTGACGATGGGAAAAAAATAACCTTGTTAGGAAAAGTCGAAAAAAAAAGGAGAAAAAAAGAACAAGGGGGTGTGAAAAAGGGGTGATTAAAAAGGGATTAAGGGAGGATGAAAACAAGGTAATTTTTACGTTAAAAATCTTAAAAATATAGAAACGAAACAATTCCTTTGCCGCCACACCACTCATTAGGACATCCCATCATAACTCCTCTTTACTCACGAACAATTTAATTTTCCATGCTCTTAGTCGCATTAATTACGACCGCCGCAAGAGGGTGCGGGGGTTGATCTTAAACAATGGCCTCCCCCGATCTTTTTTATTCCGCCCAGAGGGTCTACCCTCACGACTTCGACCGCGAATTTGATTAATAACGTCGTTAATTACCAAAGCTGACCCGTGTCCAAACACACACCCTCTTAAAAACACACCCCCCCGCCTCCACTCACACCCATTTCCGCGAACTTTCACCTCCCTACATTATCATTATTACGATTATTATGGACGGTCGTAATTTTAATCGTGACTCGACAAAATTTTTTTTTCAATCCAAATTATATAAAACGTAATATAATTAGGGTGTAAATTCAAGACGGGGTTCGGTTTCTTAATCCTTACGTGAGTTGAGGTTAGAAGTTGAGATCAAATGGAGTTATTTAAGTCCAAACTCGATGGTTCTATCTCAATTACATCGGGATATACATCAAATTAAAAATTAAAGATGGCGGCTGTCAACTGTCATTTTTATGGTTATGTTATTTTATCAAAAATGTAGGTTGTTGGGTATCAAATTAAAGGATTTTTAATTTTCTTTATGATTTTCAACAAAATTTTATGTTATTGTCTCAAATATTTTTTTTTATATCCATTAAACTTGATTTAAAATTATTTTAGTTTGACTTAAATTTAAAAATTGAGTTATTTAAGTCCAAACTCGATGGTTCTACCTCAAATACTTNTCAACGACAAATTTAGTGCGCTATTTGTATCCTTATCGCGCGACTCCCCCACCACTAACCACCCTTATGTACAACCCCTTTGGGTACAAACGGGTACGTTCTATGATTTGTAAACAGGATCTGACCTCAGCACACGTAAAGGTCAAGAAACCGAAACCATCTTGAATTTACACCCTAATTATATTACGTTTTATATAATTTGGATTAAAAAAAAATCAAGTTTTGACTTAAATAACTCCGTTTTAAGGGATGTAAAAAAAATATTTGAGATAATAACATAAAATTTTGTTAAAAATCAAAAAGGAAATTAAAAATGCTTTAATTTGATACCCAACAACCTATATTTTTGATGATAACCACAAAAATGACAGTTTACGGCCGCCATCTTTATTTATTTTTTTTTAAATTCGATGTATTTGAGGTAGAACCATCGACTTTGGACTTAAATAACTCCATTTTTAAATTTAAGTCAAACTAAAATAATTTTAAATCAACTTTAATGGATATAAAAAAAATATTTGAGACAATAATATAAAATTTTGTTGAAAATCAAAAAGAAAATTAAAAATCCTTTAATTTGATACCCAACAACCTATATTTTTGATAAAATAACATAACCTTAAAAATGACAGTTGACAGTCGCCATCTTTAATTTTTAATTTTTTTTTAATTAGATGTATATTCCGATGTATTTGAGATAGATCCATCGAGTTTGAACTTAAATAACTCCATTTTTAAATTTAAGTTAAACTAAAATAATTTTAAATCAATTTTTAGAGTTATAAAAAAAACATTTGAGACAATAACATAAAATTTTGTACAAATTTAAAAAGAAAATTAAAAATCCTTTAATTTGATACCCAACAACCTATATTTTTGATAAAATAACATAACCTTAAAAATGACAGTTGACAGTCGCCATCTTTAATTTTAAATTTTTTTTAATTAGATATATATCCCGATGTATTTGAGATAGAACCATCGAGTTTGGACTTAAATAACTCCATTTTTAAATTTAAGTTAAACTAAAATAATTTTAAATCAATTTTTAGGGTTATAAAAAAACATTTGAGACAATAACATAAAATTTTGTACAAATTTAAAAAGAAAATTAAAAATGCTTTAATTTGATACCCAATAACCTATATTTTTGATAAAATAACATAACCATAAAAATGACAGTTGACGTCCGCCATCTTTAATTTTTATTTTTTTTTAATTTGATGTATATCTCGATGTATTTGAGGTAAAACCATCGAGTTTGGACTTAAATAACTCCATTTTTAAATTTAAATTAAACTAAAATAATTTTAAATCAATTTTTAGGGTTATAAAAAAAACATTTGAGACAATAACATAAAATTTTGTACAAATTTAAAAAGAAAATTAAAGATGCTTTAATTTGATACCCAACAACCTATATTTTTGATAAAATAACATAACCTTAAAAATGACAGTTGACAGCCGCCATCTTTAATTTTAAATTTTTTTTAATTAGATATATATCCCGATGTATTTGAGATAGAACCATCGAGTTTGGACTTAAATAACTCCATTTTTAAATTTAAGTTAAACTAAAATAATTTTAAATCAATTTTTAGGGTTATAAAAAAAACATTTGAGACAATAACATAAAATTTTGTACAAATTTAAAAAGAAAATTAAAAATGCTTTAATTTGATACCCAACAACCTATATTTTTGATAAAATAACATAACCTTAAAAATGACAGTTGACAGCCGCCATCTTTAATTTTTAATTTTTTTTAATTAGATGTATATTCCGATGTATTTGAGATAGAACCATCGAGTTTGGACTTAAATAACTCCATTTTTAAATTTAAGTTAAACTAAAATAATTTTAAATCAATTTTTAGGGTTATAAAAAAAAATTTGAGACAATAACATAAAATTTTGTACAAATTTAAAAAGAAAATTAAAAATGCTTTAATTTGATACCCAACAACCTATATTTTTGATAAAATAACATAACCATAAAAATGACAGTTGACGTCTGCCATCTTTAATTTTTATAATTTGATGTATATCCCGATGTATTTGAGGTAGAACCATCGAGTTTGGACTTAAATAACTCCAATTTTAAATTTAAGTCAAACTAAAATAATTCTAAATCAACTTTAATGGATATAAAAAAAAATATTTGAGACGATAACATAAAATTTTGTTGAAAATCATAAAGAAAATTAAAAATCCTTTAATTTGATACCCAACAACCTACATTTTTGATAAAATAACATAACCATAAAAATGACAGTTGACAGCCGCCATCTTTAATTTTTAATTTGATGTATATCCCGATGTATTTGAGATAGAACCATCGAGTTTGGACTTAAATAACTCCATTTTTAAATTTAAGTCAAACTAAAATAATTTTAAATCAACTTTAATAGATATAAAAAAAAATATTTGAGACAAAAACATAAAATTTTGTTAAAAGTCATAAAGAAAATTAAAAATCCTTTAATTTGATACCCAACAACCTATATTTTTGATAAAATAACATAACCATAAAAATGACAGTTGACAGCTGTCAACTTTAATTTTTATTTTTTTTTAATTTGATGTATATCCCGATGTATTTATGGTAACACCATCGAGTTTGGACTTAAATAACTTCATTTTAAGGGATCTAAATAAAATGTTTGAGATAATGACATAAAATTTTCTTAAAAATCATAAAGGAAATGAAAAATCCTTTAATTTGATACCCAACAACCTGTATTTTTGATAAAATTACGTAATCATAAAAATGACAGTTGACAGCCGCCATCTTTACTTTTTATAATTTGATGTATATCCCGATGTATTTGAGGTAGAACCGTCGAGTTTAGACTTAAATAACTCCATTTTTAAATTTAAGTCAAACTAAAATAATTTTAAATCAACTTTAATGGATATAAAAAAAATGTTTGAGATAATAACGTAAAATTTTGTTGAAAATCATAAAGAAAATTAAAAATGCTTTAATTTGATACCCAACAACCCATATTTTGGTTAAAATAACATAACCCTAAAAATGACAGTTGACAGCCTCCATCTTGAATTTTTATTTTTTTTTAATTTGATGTATATCGCGATGTATTTGAGATAGAACCATCGAGTTTGGACTTAAATAACTCCAATTTTAAATTTAAGTCAAACTAAAATAATTTTAAATCAACTTTAATGGATATAAAAAAAAATATTGAAACAATAACATAAAATTTTTTTGAAAATCGTAAAGAAAATTCAAAATGCTTTAATTTGATACCCAACAACCTATATTTTTGATAAAATAACATAACCGTAAAAATGACAGTTGACAGCCGCCATCTTTAATGTTAATTTTTTCTTAATTTGATATATATCCCGATGTATTTGAGATAGAACCATCGAGTTTGGACTTAAATAACTCAATTTTTAAATTTAAATCAAACTAAAATAATTTTAAATCAACTTTTATGGATATAAAAAAAAATTTTGAGACAATAACATAAAATTTTTTTGAAAATCGTAAAGAAAATTCAAAATCCTTTAATTTGATACCCAAGAACCTATATTTTTGATAAAATAACATAACCATAAAATGACAGTTGACAGCCGCCATCTTTAATTTTTATTTTTTTTTAATTTGATGTATATCCCGATGTATTTGAGATAGAACCATCGAGTTTGGACTTAAATAACTCCATTTTTAAATTTAAGTCAAACTAAAATAATTTTAAATCAACTTTAAT
>NW_019281069.1:7888-18755 GCF_000648695.1 Onthophagus taurus
AATTGTTGATTCATTTGATCAACTTCGAACTGAGATCAATGTTCTCCGCAGAGTGTGCTTTAATTTAAGACGGCGATATCAGGGAAACCAAATCGTTTTGAAGCTTAGGACCAGTAAATACAAGATCATTGAGAGAGTATCCGTTGCTGGTTTTAGCAGATGCGTCAAATACTACTCTTATTTTAGAAGAATTAGCTCGAAGAACTGGATGATGTGGGATATAATAGGAAGATAGATGGTTATAACTGGGTGAAGGAACGAGAGACATATGTCCTTTTGCCAGGTAATCCTCCATAAATTCTTTGTATTTGTCATAGACGGTGGAATTTTTAATTAGTCTTTTTTCCAGAGATAAAAATCTTCGTAAGGCTTGTGAGTAAGACTGACCTAACTCAGGACTTGCAGTTTTAAAAATGAATTTAACCATAAATCGACTATTATCCATGCGTTGGTAATTATTTACGAATTCTCCTTCGCATCTGATGTCTTCTGGCGCCTCGGTAATACTATTTTTGACCTGATCTAGTTCCCAGAATTTTTGGAGGTACTGATCTAAAGATGGCTCGACCAAAAGAGAAATATTGGCAGTTGTGTTATTATTCTCAGAAGTTTTACCCATCAACAGCCATCCAAAAATTGACCCTATTGCAGCTGGCTCGTCCACATCACCAATACGACGTTCTCCAGTGAAGATATGCGGAACCAATTCAGCTCCAAGAAGAAGATCAATACAATTTGGAGATGTTTGACTTGGTGAAATTTTTAAATCTCGAAGGTGATTGTATTTGGATATATCAATGGTAGTTTTTGGCTGGTAAGAACATATATTTTTGGATATGATAGCTGTAAAGTTTAGTACGGGATGATTACTCTCATGCGGCGTAACGTCACATTCAACTGAACCCTGGTTACAATTCGACTGCATGTTGTTCAACTCTTCTATCGTGACAGATCGGATGCTCTTGGTAAGTTGTAACGTTTTTTGTAATCTTTCAGTTATAAAATTGATCATGTTACACGAATCAATCAGAGCCCTCACACGATGATAACCTCCAAAACGATCCTGGATGTCTAATTCAGCAACAGGGCGAACCACAGTAAGCATAGTATTCATAATGGAGCCAACAGTATTATNCAGAAGTTTTACCCATCAACAGCCATCCAAAAATTGACCCTATTGCAGCTGGCTCGTCCACATCACCAATACGACGTTCTCCAGTGAAGATATGCGGAACCAATTCAGCTCCAAGAAGAAGATCAATACAATTTGGAGATGTTTGACTTGGAGATGTATTTGGATATATCAATGGTAGTTTTTGGCTGGTAAGAACATATATTTTTGGATATGATAGCTGTAAAGTTTAGTACGGGATGATCACTCTCATGCGGCTTAATGTCACATTCAACTGAATCCTGGTTACAATTCGACTGCATGTTGTTCAACCCTTCTATCGTGACAGATCGGATGCTCTTGGTAAGTTGTAACGTTTTTTTGTAATCTTTCAGTTATAAAATTGATCATGTTACACGAATCAATCAGAGCTCTCACACGATGATAACCTCCAAAACGATCCTGGATGTCTAATTCAGCAACAGGGCGAACCACAGTAAGCATAGTATTCATAATGGAGCCAACAGTATTATCTACAGAGACACACTTGCCTTCAGATGAAGGTTCCAAAGCAACAGCAGGACGAGGTAAATGCAGCAATGAATGGTGGCGCTTTTTGCAGGTACGACAAGTGTTCGTAGAATTACATCTACTTGTTGAATGACGATTTCCCAAACAGTTTTTGCACAGATTGTTCTTATTAACAAACTCCAACCGTTGTGCGGGCGTTTTATCATAAAATTGTGAACAATTGTATAGGTTGTGAGCATCATTACACAATGAGCAATGAAAATTACTTAATTTCAATTTCAGTTCTGTGGCGAAGCTTGATGGATTGGTCTTGAATGGTCGGTTGGCATTAGATTTGATGTCCTTGGAGCTTGTTGAAGTGAGTTTCACTGCATCCAAAGCTTTGGCTTGATTCTCAAGGAAGGTCATCAGCTGTACAGGGTGGTTCAAATTCGATGTCCGAATAGGCTAACTCGGAAACTATAAGAGTTAGACAAAAAGTAGCTTACATGTCATGATCTCGTTTTTCGAGAAACTGCTAATGCCGAAAACCTCATAGCGCTATCGTCTTTTGTTTTTCCCCTAGAGGCCAAAATTGGAAATATCGTAAAACCAGCAAGTGCAATTATCTTCGTTATTATTATAGGTGGAGTATTATAACTAAGACATTATATGGACACTTTTTTATAGAGAATTGGATGACGTAGTCAAAAAAATTTTTTCGGTTTTAGATTTTGAGATATTATCACAATTTTCGTTTTTTTAAATGGAAACAACCACTGATTATTCGCTTATTAAATTCGTTATTTTTTTCTGATTACAAAAATATAGGGTTCGACAGGTCTATTTCTTATTGTTTTAGAATAAAGCTAAAAATAAACTTTTTTTATAAAATTTCCATCTAGTGTCGTCGAGGAAATTAAATTTACAGTTTCCTGTAAGTTACGGGGCGGTAGGTAAAATCTAAAAAGTTAACAATTAAATACGAAGATAACTTCTGGTATTTAAAAACAAATAATTTTTTAATATGTAACATTCTAACATGTCAAACTTTTCAAAATTTTCGTAATTGATCTTAAAAACAGGATTTTTAAAGTGACACTTCAGAAAATTTTTGAATACAAACAAATGTTGCTATGTTTATTTGAATTTAAAAAAAAACATGAGCGCCATCTATCGATAATTTATTAAGTAATTTAAAAATAATATTAAATCGTAATAAAAAATGTGAAATAATGCAATCTATTCCAATTTTTGTGTAAAACATATATAAATTAAACAGTTCAACAAATATATTTGTTTCAAATATCAGAAATATGTTTTTTTAATTTTTAGTTATAGAACCGTAATTTACAGGAAACTGTAAATTTAATTTCTTCGACGACACTAAAAGAAAAGTTTATTTTTAGTTTTATTCTAAAACAATAAGAAATAGACCTGTCAAACCCTATATTTTTGTAATCAGAAAAAAATAACGAATTTAATAAGCGAATAATCAGTGGTTGTTTCCATTTAAAAAAACGAAAATTGTGATAATATCTCAAAATCTAAAACCGACAAAATTTTTTTGACTACGTCATTAAATTCTCTGTAAAAAAGTGTCCATATAATGTCTTAGTTATAATACTCCACCTATAATAATAACCAAGATAATTACATTTGCGGGTTTTACGATATTTTCAATTTTGGCCTCTAGCGGAAAAACAAAAGACGATAGCGCTATGAGGTTTTCGGCATTAGTAGTTTCTTAAAAAACGAGATCATGACATGTCAGCTACTTTTCTTCTAACTCTTATAGTTTTCGAGTTAGCCTATTCGGACATCGAATTTGAACCACCCTGTACATACGTAGGTATTTCGAAATTGTCTAATTTTTGTAGGAGAATGATGATTGATGATAAGTTTTTTATAATAATTTGACTTTTTTAACGATGAAACACGTGAGACATAATAACTTTTTTAGAAATATTTATACTAACCTTGAAATTTTCAGAATTTATTATAAATATATTATAACACGTCCTTCAGGATTTTAAATTTTTAACTTTAGGTTGTTACGAAAAACATTTTAATAACATTTCAATTTGAATTTTTTGTGATGGTTTTGAAATATTTGCCTGATGAAGGAATAAGTTATTCCGAAACTTGTTGTACCGAAATAAATTTTAATAGAAAATATAGCTTCATCGTAGAGTTTTAATAGTTCTATCATTTTTCCATAAACCTGCAAGAGTTTATCTTCGTGTAAAAGGAAAGTCATTGTAACTGTTGATGCTTAAGTGGTCGATATTTGCCTCTTCCCCCTACATAATTTGGTTACTCCAGTTAATTATAATTATATTTTCAGCAGGAGGTTAACAACTAGTTGTGTAATATTAACATGTATTGCAGGTGTGCGGGCGCAAGAAGCGAGGAGAATCTAATGAGCGCAGAGTATAAGAAGCTCGGGAAGGTACCTCGGGATCATTACTCGCTTATCTGTCATGATTCCGCGATAATCTTCGCCTTCGTATGGACTTTACAATTCATAATTCCTAGCAACCGTAACATCCTGTGCGGCGGTAATTAGCAAATAGGCGTCGAACACGTGCGCGACGCACGTTGAGTCTCTTTATTACGGAAATTTATTCGCCGATTTGCATAGACGCCGCTGCTGTTTGAAATTATAACAATACGCGGGGATAATGATCGTAGTAATTGCACACCTTAGGCACCTTAAAGCCTTTTGTGGTTATTATTAACACACACGTAAACACGGAGTTTAATATGCGTATCAGGTTTTCTAACAGTTAACAAAGGTCAAAAAACTTTTTTATTAAAATCCGCTTCTAAAACCTCTTTTTTACGACTTATTTTTATTGGTTTTGGGGATCAAAACAACGCATTTTCAAAGAAACTTAACGAACTTAAGAATCGGTATTTTGAGGATACCAGGGCAGTAAATCGCGTTTTATATGTTTTGTTAATCGGGAAATACTGCTTCTTAACTGTAAGAAAGTTTTTATGGCTTAATACGGTTCCGATGCACATATTAAGAGATGTCCCATTTTTAGGGAGATAACGAAAGGTTTTAACGGGACCAGAACCTGATTCGAGTGTCCCTAAGTTGTTTTTTTGAGACCACTCATTTCCAGCGGAACTGGTTGCAACTTAATTAAATTTAAAACAAGAGTGTTCTTAATGTTATTCTTTATTAATCTTATTCATTAATTAAGTGTACCATAAACATAAAAAAATGTTTCTTCGATTTAAACATAAACAGATGTTATCTAACTGTTTTTACTTTCGATTAAATAAAAGTAATTGTGTGTGAAAATAGCAAAGTCGCATCTGTTACTTGGTGTGTAACTTGAAGGCGATGCCTTGGTAAAGAGCTTTTGTTAGAAGAGAGAATTGTTTCGCATCAGTATGAAAACGACAGGTGGTCGAAAGATAGCTGTCTCTATAGAAACTATCAAGCTGCTGATTGTTCCGCTAATTTGAAAATAAACGACGCTGTCCGTCACACCACGTGTTATTCGTAAATGTTTACTCAAAGATGATGATATTTACCATACAAGAATACTTACCAGGAAAGTATATCTCTTTATTTGGATGTATTATTTGTCCTTTCAACGGTAAAAAAACGAAAGGAATTTGTTGGGATGATGAACTTCCAGTAAACGGTGCTAAAGGACATTCTGAAAATGAAAAAAAATAATTATTAGTTGTTTTGTTTACTGACATTAATCGAGTATTTAACGAGAGGTAGTTAAGAAAAAGAAAAAATGGGAAGAAACTTTTAACCATCTTTAACAGTTAAGCGTCATCTGCTCTTCAACATTGTGAATTGCTTTATTACCCTATTACACTTAACGATTCCTTCGACGAAGTACGCCATGTGGTCGAAATGTGTACTCTACCTTCTGAAGCAACTTACATTAGTCCCATTGACATTTATTAAAGACACGATATGGTGATTTAATGCTTACTTAAAAAAAAATTATTGCTTTTGCTTCTACAGGGTGTTCCGGTGACTCGGGGCATAAAATTAACCTCATATAGTAGAGCAAAAATGATAAAGATTCAAAAATTCTAACACATTTTTCTAAATATTTTCAATACCATTTATGGTAGAGCGTTGAAATTTGATAGAGGGTAAATATCAAGCAAAATCATTGAACCAATTTTGACTTTGATCGAGCGGCGGCAACCATGCTATACAGGCTGTCCCTAAAATTTGTTTGCTCAGAACTTTTTTATTCACTGGTAACCCTACATTTATTTTTGTACTTTTTAATAGAAAATTTATTTTAGAAACTTTTATCACTCTTTGAAAATTTTGATAACATTGACCGTTTCCGAGTTATACGCGAAAATATTAAGCTTCGATTTCAAAGGTAACACTAAAAAATAAAGTCTTCAAAAAAGTCAAGGTTGGCCATGGCAATTAAAAAAAAACAACTTGCTGTCAACTTGCTCATGTCGTTTAAACACAAACGATAGTTCTGTTAGTTATTATTAATTTTAAGTGTTCAAAATAGAGAGTTACACATTTAGTGAACAAACTGACATGCTTTTGACATTAGGACAATGTCAAGCAGCCGCTAACCGTTATCAGGAGAAACCGCAGAGCGCCCAATCGAAAAACATTTTTAAGGATTGAAACCCGTTTAAGGGAAAATGGGACGTGTAAGCCGAAATTTACTAACAACGGTAACGTAAGATCAGCCCGAACACCCGAACTAGAAGAAGATATTCTAGACTACGTAGAAGAAAATACTACAGCTAGTACTTTAGATATGGCGAGGCATTTTTTAACTTCAAAAACAACTGTCTGGCGTGTTCTTCACGAGCAACAGCTTTATCCATTTCATTGTTACAAAGTTCAGGAAGTTTGACTGGCTGATTACTCACTGCGACTGCAATATGCAATATGCAGTCTGCATATTGCCAAATAATGCAGCACAAAATCCAAATTGATGATCAGTTTTTAGAAAAAGTACTTTTTACAGATGAATCCACTTTTTCTAAAGATGCAATCTTCAATTTGAGAAATTTGCACAGTTGGGCGGACGAAAATCCAAGATTTAGAAAACTTGGAAATCACAATGGAGATTTTCTTATAACGTTTGGGTGGGGACATGGGGAGAGGAGAGGGGGCGAGGGTCGAAGGATAAGGTGCAGAATGGGGAAGGAAGAGAATTGTTGCAGTGGGTGGAGAAGAACGGATGGGAGATACTGAACGGCAATAAGGAGGAGGGAGAAGAAGGGGAGTACACATATGCAGGGGCAAGGGGGGCGTCGGTAATTGATTACGTGGTGGTGGACCAAGAGATGTGGGATAGGGTGGAAAGCTTCAGGGTGGGAGAATCAGTAGAATCGGATCACCAACCGCTGGAATTGGTACTAAGGGGCGCGTGGGGGAGAGGGAGTTTGAATCGGGAAAGAAAAAGTATAAGGGCTGACTGGTCGGAAAGAGGGATAGAACACTTNGATCAACTTCGAACTGAGATCAATGTTCTCCGCAGAGTGCGCTTTAATTTAAGACGGCGATATCAGGCAGTGTTTTTGAACATCTGCTTTAGTATTTTTTTCTTCTTTTTTATTTATTACTATTTGTTTATAATTTTATTGTTTTATTGTAAATTTATCGTTTTGGAGATTACATTCATTATTTAAGTAAAATAAATTAACACTGGACATTATTTTTTCACTGGAAATTAAATCTGCACTTAGAAATTTATGCAATTAATGGTTATTAGCAGTTCGTTTTTCAATTGTCATCGCCAACTCAGATCTTGCGGAATATGTTTCTTTCTTTTTGTTTGTTACGATTGAAATCAAAGCTTAACATTTTCGCGTATAACTCGAAAACCGTCAATATTATCAAAATTTTCAAAGAGTGATAAAAGTTTCTAAAATAAATTTTCTATTAAAGAGTACAAAAATAAGTGTAGGGTTACGAGCGAACAAAAAAGTTATGAGCAAACAAATTTTAGGGACAGCCTGTATAGCATGGTTGCCGGAACACCCTGTATATGATGCATGCACGAAGATAATGCAAAATATCGGGTTACGCGCAAAAAATTTCCTTGAACTCTTGTTGGGTTGCAATTACGACACATTCGCAGTTTTTCTTCGAAATCAGATATCCGAAAGCAACCGTTTTGGTTCGATTACAGGTATTGTAAGACAATATCATGAAATTGCTTCATTACAACTCACGAGAAAAATGTTTCGTGGAACTTATAAGCTTCGAACATGGTAATGTGGTGGTTTTCGACAACTTAATTTTTAAGATTGAGTTATAACCTTGAATAAAACCGTAGTAGTAGTGGTAATTTAATCTTAATATACGAGCTAAATTTCAACGGTTAATTTTAGGTTTTCTCAACTATTTTTATGACACAGCACCAAATAATACTATAATTAATTTGTGTTCGAGTTTTAAGATTAATTTAAACGAAACATTGAATTTTAAAAATAAATTACGGTTTCGGCGATTAAAAGTTCGTTAACGTATAGTTTTAAATTGGCATGTTAATCAAACTCTTGACAGGCCATGTGTCTCAAATGAAGCTCAAAATTTATAACGAGATATCGTATGTAAAATTTAAGATCGACGTCGAAATTATACCAAAAAAAAAGTTGAATTTAAATTTTGCAATTTATTTTAAATCGAGAAAGATTAAAACAATGTACGAATCTTGAGAGGATATCTTAAGAGTATCCGATACACGTAATTGGTATCTAAATTGTTATCGGAGTTTATGTATTCTCCGTTTTGATTATTTATCTCAAGCAGGAAGTGGAAAGATGGAAAGCAACGGACGCGCTACTTTCTGCTCCACAATTAAAAGGCTTGAAACCCGAAAGGTTGAAATCTGTGCTCTTGCGATACAAATCGAATTCGATCCCGAGTATTTCGATCTCGAGTACGCCGAAGGCTCGTGCGCACTAATTTAAATAATTATAACGTAGGCAGTGGGTTTGATCATCTGTCTGTGCTCACGATAACAAAATAATGACGGTAGTAAAACGACCTCCGATTTATTGTCACTATTATTTATTTTACGTTGTAAGATCGTAAGAATCGTAACAAAATTGCCGCCACGATGACAAAGTAATTGATTGCCGATCGGAACTCGCAGTTTATTATTAATCAACAACGATTTATAGAGAACAGTTTACGCAAAACTGTTCGAGGAGCAAATTAAACCGAACAGTTACATCGCTGACACGAATTGAGCGTTTTTATAAAAGCTTTAAGTTCTAAAGTTTAACTAGTCGGTTGCTCACGGAGCGATTATTTAAGAAGTACGGATCCTTATTTGAAGAGAGTAAAACAGGTATCGTGAAGAAGATATACCCGGGAAAATAGTGTGAGAATGATTCTAATCAGTCTGACCTCGGGCAATTGTGCTTTGTGCTTCCCCCGAGGCAGTTAGAAGATCGTTAACAGATCGTTCTGCGGTTTGGGTTTATTACGACGTACGGCGAGACGAATCGACGTCATCGTGCGGTTAAAACCCTCGAATTCGTGTGGTAAAAAATCATTTTCAAGAGAGTTATTTTTAAATAACAATAACATCTATAACAACAAAACTTATTCATAACACGCTTCTTCTTCTTCTTTTTCTTCTTAACACGTCGCACGCGAGTCTTCATCGTTATGATTGATGAGTATTCCTTTCTTTATTACTCATATTAATAAAATTCGATGATGAATATCCTATTATTGTGAAGAGTTAAAAAAATGTTTGTAACCAATCTTAGATGACAAAGCAAAAACAAAAAGAGAATGTATTATAACCATCAATCAACGTAATTAGACTTATGATGACGCGTAATGATGTGGTTATAAGAACGTTCAAATATTGAACAGAACGTTGTAATATGATAAACTGTTAAGTTTTTTTAACGACTGAATTCTTTCAAATAGAGAGTAATTTTATGGTTACACAACAAACTTATTCCGAATCTTTTCCATATGGTAATGCAGAAATTAAATGAGAGTACACTTAATTAATGATTATGTATATGATAATATACATAATCAATAATCAATATGTAACGGATAAATTCGATAAAATCATTATATAAACAATTTATGAAAAGATCGATGAAAAGATTTAAATTTTTTGCAACTTTTTGGTGTATATTTTAAATTTTTTCCGACATTTTTAAACGAGTTATGACGTCATCGAAGTTCTTTTTAAATGGAACACCCCATTTTTTATATCGGAATTTGAAAGAAAATTTTTTTCTGAATTATGTGCAATAAATATTAATATCGGTTACATAAGAAAATTTGCGAGAAAAATTAATTTAAAGTTTTATTATTTCACATTCATTTGATACAGAAAATAGCAGTAGCAGTGCGTAACCATGGCAACCAGTTGTTTTGATTTGACATTTTCAAGTGTCAAAATTCAATTTGAATTGAATTATTTATTTAAATTAATTATTATTACTATTGTACTTGAGATACAAAAGTAGCAATAGCTTGTTGCATAAAACGCATTAAAAAAAACGCAAACAGAAAATAAGATATCAAAAATTAAACAATTTTTTTAAACTTTAAGTTTACAAAAATAACATGAACGATAGAAAACAATAATCATCATTAATTCAAATGTTCAAATTGCTGCCCGTTAGCGCCAAGGCAATATCTTAACCGGGAGACAAATGCTTCTTGAACGTTTTGAATCATATCCGGGCCGATTAATTGAATTTCTTCTCTAATTTTTTGCTTCAGATCTTCTAGGTAGATACAAAATGTTCGAACTTTATTAATAATAAGCATTTTATTGTTTTTAATATTTACCATTTTTAGCCCCTTAATGCATTCTAATATATTATATATATTATTAGTATATTATTTTCACCCTCTACCCTCTTCCTCCATTTCCATACCCTCGGCTCCTCGGCCCAATCATCCCCTCATCCTTCCCTTTGTCTCCTTACCCCCACAACCATTCTCATCCATCGTTTCCCCTCTCCCCCCTCTCCTAAGATCTGCCCTCGGTCCAACTCCTCCTCCCTCAACTCACTGCACCCATTCAACATATGTTCCAACGTTTCCCATTCCTCCCTGCATAGCCTACACCACC
This sequence comes from Onthophagus taurus, assembly GCF_000648695.1. Lineage (NCBI taxonomy): Eukaryota > Metazoa > Arthropoda > Insecta > Coleoptera > Scarabaeidae > Onthophagus > Onthophagus taurus. The sequence goes on from NW_019281069.1 coordinate 18,605, forward strand.
TCTCCTCATCGGCCATCCAGTATCTGTTAGCTCTCTCCTCGTTTCCACAACGGAACCTAGCCACCAACTTCTTCCCTTCCTCATCTCCTTCCAATAACAAATATCTAGGCAGCCCCTCCGTAATTATGTCCCTGTACCTTTCGTTATACCT
>NW_019281070.1:0-33874 GCF_000648695.1 Onthophagus taurus
GTACTGATACTAAATAAGCTGTGCTACGACTCTGCTTAATATACACACTTCATCGTTATAACGCTCAACGTTCATCGCTCACCGCTCAACGCTCATCGCTAATCGCTCGCCAATATAAACGCGGCCTAAAGCGGGTGCAGTGGCAAGAAGTGATACATGATCGTGAGACGCGGTTTGTTAGTGACGCTAAAGACCACAGTGGGAGTAGTCGATTGCTGTTTTTAGAGAAAGCGCACTGCGTCACATAAAATCTAGGTGAGTATTACTGCTATGATTTTATGTTTAAGTGTTTATGGTTATTTTTAATAAACCGTTAACCGTTATTTCCGTTTTTTCTCGGAACTATTTATATTTGTTTTAATAATAAATGTTAGACGTTGTTTTAGAGGATAGAAGAACGGATAGAAATTAAAATGGAAGAAACGAGAAAGAAAGGAAAATGGGACCAACAAAGTTTAAAAGCTGCGGTAAATAAGGTTTTGCCCAAAGAATTGAGTTTAAGAGAAGCAGCGTTGCGGTACAACATTCCAAAAAGTACTCTACATAATAAGACGTCGTTATTGAATCGGGGACACGAAGTGACATTGCAACCAAAGATGGGTGGATTCACTAACACCTTCTTATACGAGTACGAACAAAGTTTAGTAAAAGATTTGTCCAATAGATGTCTGCCGCTGGTGAAAAAGAAATTTCTGAAGTTAGCTTTCGATTTGGCTGAAGCTTTGAAGATTTCTCGTCGTTTCAATAAGGAGAAAGATGTTGCCGGGAAACACTTTTACTACGATTTCATGCAAATATATCGCTAAGAACACCTGAGTCGCCGAGCATGATGCGAGCAGTAGGGTTTAACAAACCACAAGTAGATTTTTTTTATGATAACTTCGAAAAACTGAGTGAGCTGCGTGCATAAACATCAAAAAGTTCTTGCTCCGAAAGCTGTACGTCAAGTAGGAAACTTTACTTCTGCTGAAAGGGACAAAAATATAAGAGTTTTGTTTTGCATGAGTGTTAACGGCCACTTCATACCGCCATTTTTTGTATGTCCTAGACACAGGATGAATGATCGGCTCATGATTAATGCTCCAGCCAAAAGGCTGGATGAATAGTGATCTTTTCCTACAATGGTTGCAGTTATTCGCGAAACTTTCACACACAGCAAAAAGTGGAAAAGTAAAGAAGAAACCGTTAACTCAAGTATCTAACATTGGAAGAACTATTTGCGTAGTGTGCTTAAAGGACCATACCGAAGAGTGGATACAGTGGTCTAGCTGTAGAGGGTGGGCTCATGAAGAATGTGTGTCATAGCATATACAGTGTGTCCCCGGATTGTGTCCCCATAAGGTATAATTGACGATAAATTTTTGAATTCAAATTCCATCTTTTGCAATTAAAGTCTGGATGCCATAAAACGAAATATAACCAAATTTTACGTCAAATATCCTCAAAGTACCAAAGTTAACGCAAGAAGTTTGTTAACCGTTGCAGGTAAAGTGGTGTTTCTGAGCAATGTACAACAAAAGTTGATTAAGATAAAATGTTTGTTATGTTAAATTACAGCGATATACCGAATTTTATTAATTTAGCATATAAAAGAAAAAATGAGTTGTTTCTTGAAAATTTTTTTCTAATATTCCGTTTTACAATAAAAACAAATGTCCTGAGTAAACTAACAATTATCATTTGATAGCTTAGCTTTAGCCTATTGTCAAATATTAATTGATCATGATTACATTACAACATAAAATATTTATAGTGAAGTGCTATGGATTGTGGAACATTTGTTACAATGCAGTTTTATGGCAATTTGAGAAAATATTTGGTATTTTAGTGGATAAAAAAACAGTTAAGAGAGTTGTTTTCGGAAACGGGCAATGTGGAAAATAAAAGGAAGGAAAAAAAGCTTTTAGATGAATATGATGCGGGGTCGATTGTTGCAGTAACGAACACAATGGATGCAAAGGGCAGTTCAAGTCGGTATAACTAAATCCCATTTACAAAGAATTTAAAATTTAGTTTAAAACAAAAAATTGAAACTGTTATTAGAGAAATTCCGTTGGACCATATTAGAAAAAGTTATAAACAATGTCGGAAAAGGGCTGAATTATGTGTTAGTGTTGGTGGTGATATCATTGAATAAGCTTTTATGTTAATTTAGTTTAGATCGAAAATTAAATCTTATGATTTAAAAATCTGCACATTTTGCTTTTATATCCTAAATTAATAAAATTCGGCATATCGCTATAATTTAAGGTAGCAAACATTTTATCTTAATCAACTTTAATCAACTTTTGTTGTACATTGCTCAGAAAGACCACTTTACCTGTAACGGTTAACAAACTTCTTGCGTTAACTTTGGTACGTTGAGGACATTTGACGTAAAACTTGGTTATATTTCGTTTTATGACATCCAGACATTAATTGCAAAAAATGGAATTTGAATTCAAAAATTTATCGTCAATTATACCTTACGGGGACACAATCCGGGGACACACAGGTATATGCGATAGATGCAGGATGTACTAGGTACTAAACGCCGCTTGCAGTGATTGCAGTTTTTGTTACCAAAGTTTAACATATGATTCATGATGCATTTTTGTTCATTTATTTCGATTTTAAACTTTCTTTACGTAGTTAATTCATAGATAAACTTACATTTGTTGAAGTAGTTTTTATTTTATTTTCTGAAAAGCTTAGGTGTCCGCCGCTAAGGGATTCCCCCTAATTTTTTGGAACGATACGGTGATGATTGTATTCATCAATACAAGAGAAAATAATACAAATTAATGGTTTACACCCATACAGGGCTTGTCACGACGAGCTGGGTCTATATGTACAGGCTGTCCCGTTAAGCGTACGGACCGGCTGTATCTCTAGAACGTTAAGATCCTTATAAGCAAAGTGACCAAGAAAAATAGCTGGAAATTATTTTGAAGTTCGTAATTCGACCGCTAGGAGGCATAACTGCCATTGAGATACATAAAGTTCCCGCTATCTCAGAAACTTAGACGATGAGCTATAACTTTGACAACATCATTTAATAGCTTGGATAATACCGCATCGCTTTTGTTTTGCGATATTTCTCATATCTGTCATAATAAGGGAGGGGGAGGCCAATGCGTTTTCATATGTTTACATTTTAATATCTCCTAGACCATTCAACCGATTTGAATGTTTTCGGTGTTGTTTGAAAGAGCATTTTATGCTCTTTTTAAAGATATTTTCAGTAAGACCGTCTGCTTTAAAACAAATGAGCTAGAGGACGTTATCTGCAGCGATTACATATTTTTGTGATTTTTGAAGAAAAGTTAAATGGAACGATACTATTTACTTCACAGACCCTTAGTCACCTTAAAATTTGCTAAATTTTAGTGAAAACCGCATCTCGATATCGCCACCCGTTCTCGAGTTATAGAAGAAAATGTTAAAAACTCGAGTGCCATCAATCGGATCCAGTTACCTCATCGAGAAAAACAAATCACATAACCATGGTAACTGTAAACATGTCATTTACTAACGCAGAAGCGTATGATAGAGCGTATGATGATTTATTTTCAATGTTTCGAATACGATGCAACTGCATGGCAAAAATGTGCAATGCAATTACGACAAAGAAAGACATTTTTCTCTAGAAGTGTTTTTAAGATTGACTTAGCGATTACGGAAAACTGGCAACGTGTAGCCCATTCAGACATCTCTATGAATTCGTAAATCACATTGGTGCGCAATGTGATCCCACATAATCTGGGAACTCCGAAAACAATTGTCCACAAGAGTTCTCAAGAGAATAATATCTCCACCACGTTGTTTTACATCAGGCCTTAACAGATACCGATTATGATAACAGACTGAACTATTACCATTGACTTTTAAATATGATTTGGGCAAATCCAAACCTTTTATCACAAATGCTATGGATGCATGAAGCATCTGTCCACAAGCTGATGTAAACTTGCATAATATGCATTCTTGGTTCGAGCAAAACCCACATTGCTTTCACCCCTTTATCTATTGGGTAGACTAAACGACCTGACTTTTCAAGAAAAACCAATAACCAGGGAAAATATGACAAAACACTAAATACCAGTAAAAACGTGTCCAGGGACGAGACTTAGCAGCGCTTTTTTTTCGTCGAAACTAGATTAAATAAATGCATCGAGGTTTATGTAAGGCATTTCGCACATTAGTGAGCTATTTTTGCCAAAAATTTAAGTTATTCTAAGTGTTTTGGTTTATTTTGTTTTATTATCATTGTTGATGTTTCATTGATCCGTTGGCTTTTCAACACGCCTCAAAAGTAGTTTTGAAGCAGTTCTAAGCTTGGATAAAGTGTGAAGGAAGGTTCTAGATAATAAAATTTTTGTTCTCTCTTATTTGTTTCCTAAGGTAACTTGATCCGATTAAGATATACGAATTTTTAACATTTTCTTTTATAATTCGAGAATGGATGGAGATATCGAGATGCGGTTTTCACTAATATTTAGCAAATTTTATGGTGATTAACGGTCTGTGAAGTAAATAGTACCGTTCCATTTAACTTTTTTTCAAAAATCACAAAAATATGTAACCGCTGCAGATAACGCCCTCTAGCTTATTTGTTTTAAACCAAGCGGTCTTACTGAAAATATCTTTTAAAAGAGCATGAAATGCTCTTTCAAACAAGACCAAAAATATTCAAATCGGTTGAATGGTCCAGGAGATATTAAAATGTAAACATTTGAAAACGCATTGGCCTCCCCCTCCCTTATTATGACAGATACGCCCCCTAGCGGTCGAATTACGAACTTCAAAATAATTTCCAGGTATTTCTCTTGCCCACTTTGCTTATAAGGATTTTATTCCCAAACCTCTAGGCCTTACCGTTGTTGAGATACAGCCACTCCGTACGCTTAACGGGACACCTGTATATGGCAAACTACTGGCACTATTTTTGTGAAAACTTGCATACAAGGTTTACTCAAAGTGCTCGTTTCAGCTAAAATATTTTCAGGTTTTTCCAACTTTCGGTTATACTGGAAATTGACCCCAACTTTGTTATTTTAAATGGAATGTACCAATTTTTATTGAATTTTCGAGATCCCCGCTAAATTTTAAAATAATTTGATATAAATCATCATATGTCTAGAGTGCATCATTTTTGAATTGTTGCAGTTTTTTCGAAAATTTTGACAGATGTAACCTTTCACAATAAAAGTAATTTTTCGAAATTACACTTGAGTCCGGTCAAATATTCTCATAGCTTACATAACCATTGAAAAGTTTTAAAAAAGATTATACAGGCTGGTCAGAAATTTGCGCTATATTTATTTAGCCGCGTTTATATTGGCGAGCGATTAGCGATGAGCGTTGAGCGGTGAGCGATGAACGTTGAGCGTTATAACGATGAAGTGTGTATATTAAGCAAAGTCGTAGCACAGCTTATTTAGTATCAGTACCGTGGTAAACATGCTACCGAAGTCAGTGCGTTTGCTGTGGTTATTAGAAAATCCCATTTTATTTAGAAAGATTATATTAAGGAAGCGGAAGAAAAGAATTGGAGTGCATTACCTAAACAGAACTCGTTTGACAAACGGTGAATTTCACCAACTGTACTATGATCTACGAAGAGATCCGTCTAAATTTTTCGAATTTTTACGCATGTCTATTGACACTTTCGATTATATTTTGATACGAATTAAGGACAGGCTTCGGAAGAAAGTAACTAATTTTAAGAGACCCATATCTCCAGTAGAAAGGCTTTATTTAACATTAAGGTAGGTACACAAAAATAGTGACAAGTACACTAATATTTATTGCATAAAATTAGATGTATAGAGTAATTCTGCAGACCCAGAATCTTCTATTGTTATATTTTCACGGGTCAAGCCGAAACATGCTATAATTTTCGTCACATTGACTAATTGGTTGATATTGAATACCTTTTCCCACTGTTAAATTTTCGCCAGAGTTTGTATGTAATCTAGGCTGGGATCGTACTTGATCGAAGTTTTCATTTCCGTAAAGTTGAAGATTTGTGTAATTTTCTTGACGTTGAACAGACTGCATAGTGTTTTGTTTGCGTCGCACGGCCTCGGTGATAACTTCTTGTATTTTTGCTCGCACTTCCAATTTTTCTAAACAGTCCATGTCCGTAAAATAGGGCAGCAGACTCATTAAAAAATGATAATCGGGGTTACCTGTCATATCAACATCTTTCTTAAATTCCTGCTCTAATAAATCTAGTTTCTTTTGCTCTAATTCCAAGTAATGTCTGTCGATTTCGTTTTGTGCAGGTCTTTTCTTATTACGACATGTTGGTGTTGCGAATGTCTTTCTTTGCGTTGTACAAGATGAAGGACGTGAAGAGCTAGTTGATGGTGATGAAGGTTCATGTTGTATGGTATCTGACTCTTCATTATTAACGTTTTCTGCAGTTTGTTCTTCATCCTCACTATCGGTGTTCTCGGGTTCCTTCGAGAGGTTGCCAGTTGTTGTACTTGGAAGCATGCTATCTTTTACAAATAGCATCATATCAAAAAATGGCCATTTTGACTTATAATTGTCATTTTCTGAGCCGGAGCGTTTTTTCGGAATTTTATGCAGTTCAACCCGAAACTTATCTTTTAAATTTTTCCACTTCCCCTTCGCAGCTTGTCCTGGAAAGAATTTGTATTTAATTAGTTGTTATGATATTTCAGGTTCTTGTCTACAGGACTCTCATTCCGAAATTTAGCAACAACTCTGAGAATGGGAGTTTGTACCGTTAGCAAAATTGTTCATGAAACATGTGAAATAATATGGAATGAATTTGTTGACGAATTCATGCCAGTTCCTAGTCAAGAGCAATTACAAACTGTAGCAGAAGGATACTACAGACGTTGGAAGTTTCCAAATTGCGTAGGGTCAATTGACGGCAAGCACTGCCAAATAAAATGCCCACCAGGAAGTGGTTCTCGCTATTTTAATTATCTGAAGTATTTCTCTGTGGTCTTACAAGCAGTAGCTGATGCTGACAAAAAATTTATCACAATCGAGGTTGGCGCCAGAGGAAAGCAAAGTGATGGCGGAATATTTTCATCTTCGCAACTCTTTAATCTACTTGAAAATAAGGTATTTAATATGCCGCCAGACAGAGAACTATTTGGTACAAACATTAAAGTACCTCATGTTTTAATTGGTGACGAGGCATATCCGTTGAAGACTTATTTGATGAGACCATATCCTTCCAGAAATCTCGATCCCGTCAAAGAAAACTTCAATAATCGCTTGTCAATAGCTAGAAAATGCATTGAATGTGCTTTTGGCATACTACGTGCTAAATGGCGTATCTTGGGCAAGGATATCGAAGTTAGCCCAGAAAAAGCGGCAAATATAGTAAAATGTACGTGTATTTTACATAATATTGTGAGACATCGAGATGGCAATAGTGACTTACATTACTGTCAAGAGGTGGTACATTATTTTCCAGAAAATCAGCGTGAAACAGAATGGTTGCCACCTCCTCAAGAAGGACACGGAGGAGCTCGTAGAAGTTCAGCACGAGCGAAACAGATACGAGAATCTTTTGCAAATTACTTTGTAGATTTTTGAACGACAAAAAAATATACGTGTATACTTGTACATTTAAGTGTTTTTTGACTAACCTGATAATCCAATACATGTGCCAACATCTCCCCATAACTTTCTTGTTATCTCCGTTTTTTTGTAATCTGGGTGTTGATCATTCCATAGTACCGGTTTTGTTTGCACTTCCGAAATTAATATTTCACGACAACTATTCGAAAATTTTGCTTTTGAACACATTTTTGCGAAAAACTTCAAAACAAATAGTCACATAACCTCAATACGTGCTGCGACCGCTTGTATCTATCGCTCATAATTCAAGTCGTCTTGAATGCAAATGTAACGCACATCCACCGCTTAGCGTTACCGCTCATCGCATTGGTTTAATATACACAGCACTGTTGCATTTGCAGGTACTTGAATTTTTAAATACAACGCTCATCGCTTACCGTTCAACGCTCATCGCTAATCGCTCGCCAATATAAACGCGGCCTAAGGGAACTTTGTCATTACATCCCTATATCTAAAATGTATGGTTTTCGTAGAAATTTGAAAAAAAGGGAAATTTTCTTGGTTATTGAAACAACCAAACCGAAGAAACAAAAACTATCGTATTAAATCAAATAATTTAACGTTTACGTAGCAAAAGTGTTAATCATGTTCCGTTTAGGATTTAGTAATTGTAGAACCTATGCCAGTTTGTTGGAAAGCACAAAAGGGTTAAACCAATCGTAGATAACGAAGGAAATGAAATTACAGTTTTGAGGTACTTCAGAGCATATCCTAAAAATTCGTTATTAGATGCTAAAACAGATTTGCGTATATCTGAGAAAAGCAATCACAGGATTTTAAAAACATAACTATCGTCCTTATTGTTACTTATTGGCACAAAGTTTAAGGCCAGGTGATGATCAAAGGAGAATTGATTTTTGTGAATTTATGTTGATTAAAACTCAAGAAAATGAAGTTTTTTTTGATCAAATAATTTATACTGATGAGCCCCCACATATTTCGTGAAAGACAATTTCAAGGATACTGGAGTTTTAAAGTTTTAGCTGCCATAACTGCACTTTTATAACGAAAATTCGAATGGTAAGCTTATTGAAAATTGTAGGGCTAATTTTGTTTCTGATTCTTGTTCATTACTTCGGGCGAAACATATCTGGAAATTTTACAAAATTATCTACAGCTGCCAGATCTAAACTGGAATCAACTGTGGTACCAACCCGGTGGAGCTCCACCTCATAGTAGTGCGCTTATACAGGGTGAGTCAGAAAGAATGGAAAATCCGAATACCGGAAATACTACACACCAAAATACAGGGTGTCCCGTTAAGCGTACGGAGCGGCTGTATCTAAACAACGGTAAGGCCTAGAGGTTTGGGAAAAAAATCATTATAAACAAAGTGGGCAAGAGAAATAGCTGGAAATTATTTTGAAGTTCGTAATTCGACCGCTAGGGGGCGTAACTGCCATAGAGAAACATAAAATTCCCGCTATCTCAAAAAGTTAGACGATGAGCTATAACTTTGACAACATCATTTAGTAGCTTGGATAATACCGCATCGCTTTTGTTTTGCGATATTTCTCATATCTGTCATAATAAGGGAGGGGGAGGCCAATGCGTTTTCAAATGTTTACATTTTAATATCTCCTGGACCATTCAACCGATTTGAATATTTTTGGTCTTGTTTGAAAGAGCATTTCATGCTCTTTTAAAAGATATTTTCAGTAAGACCGCTTGGTTTAAAACAAATAAGCTAGAGGGCGTTATCTGCAGCGGTTACATATTTTTGTGATTTTTGAAAAAAAGTTAAATGGAACGGTACTATTTACTTCACAGACCGTTAATCACCATAAAATTTGCTAAATATTAGTGAAAACCGCATCTCGATATCTCCATCCATTCTCGAATTATAAAAGAAAATGTTAAAAATTCGTATATCTTAATCGGATCAAGTTACCTTAGGAAACAAATAAGAGAGAACAAAAATTTTATTATCTAGAACCTTCCTTCACACTTTATCCAAGCTTAGAACTGCTTCAAAACTACTTTTGAGGCGTGTTGAAAAGCCAACGGATCAATGAAACATCAACAATGATAATAAAACAAAATAAACCAAAACACTTAGAATAACTTAAATTTTTGGCAAAAATAACTCACTAATGTGCGAAATGCCTTCCATAAACCTCGATGCATTTATTTAATCTAGTTTCGACGAAAAAAAAGCGCTGCTTAAGTCTCGGCCCTGGACACGTTTCTACTGGTATTTAGTGTTTTGTCATATTTTCCCTGGTTATTGGTTTTTCTTGAAAAGTCAGGTCGTTTAGTCTACCCAATAGATAAAGGGGTGAAAGCAATGTGGGTTTTGCTCGAACCAAGAATGCATATTATGCAAGTTTACATCAGCTTGTGGACAGATGCTTCATGCATCCATAGCATTTGTGATAAAAGGTTTGGATTTGCCCAAATCATATTTAAAAGTCAATGGTAATAGTTCAGTCTGTTATCATAATCGGTATCTGTTAAGGCCTGATGTAAAACAACGTGGTGGAGATATTATTCTCTTGAGAACTCTTGTGGACAATTGTTTTCGGAGTTCCCAGATTATGTGGGATCACATTGCGCACCAATATGATTTACGAATTCATAGAGATGTCTGAATGGGCTACACGTTGCCAGTTTTCCGTAATCGCTAAGTCAATCTTAAAAACACTTCTAGAGAAAAATGTCTTTCTTTGTCGTAATTGCATTGCACATTTTTGCCATGCAGTTGCATCGTATTCGAAACATTGAAAATAAATCATCATACGCTCTATCATACGCTTCTGCGTTAGTAAATGACATGTTTACAGTTACCATGGTAATGTGATTTGTTTTTCTCGATGAGGTAACTGGATCCGATTGATGGCACTCGAGTTTTTAACATTTTCTTCTATAACTCGAGAACGGGTGGCGATATCGAGATGCGGTTTTCACTAAAATTTAGCAAATTTTAAGGTGACTAAGGGTCTGTGAAGTAAATAGTATCGTTCCATTTAACTTTTCTTCAAAAATCACAAAAATATGTAATCGCTGCAGATAACGTCCTCTAGCTCATTTGTTTTAAAGCAGACGGTCTTACTGAAAATATCTTTAAAAAGAGCATAAAATGCTCTTTCAAACAACACCGAAAACATTCAAATCGGTTGAATGGTCTAGGAGATATTAAAATGTAAACATATGAAAACGCATTGGCCTCCCCCTCCCTTATTATGACAGATATGAGAAATATCGCAAAACAAAAGCGATGCGGTATTATCCAAGCTATTAAATGATGTTGTCAAAGTTATAGCTCATCGTCTAAGTTTCTGAGATAGCGGCAACTTTATGTTTCTCAATGGCAGTTACGCCCCCTAGCGGTCGAATTACGAACTTCAAAATAATTTCCAGCTATTTCTCTTGGTCACTTTGCTCATAAGGATTTTTTTCCCAAACCTCTAGGCCTTACCGTTCTAGAGATACAGCCGCTCCGTACGCTTAACGGGACAGCCTGTATAATGATTTAACCTAACATCTCTTATACGAATGCCAGTGGTTTTCGAGGCACAGGGTGTTGAATGTTAAATTCTTATATGTATAGCAATTTCTTGATAATTTTGAAGCTTTTTGTACTATTAACATAAAATTTGGTATAAATTCGGTTGTCGAGCTACGACCAATAAGAGCTACAAATCACAAAGAGCATTCAATTTTACATAAAAAAGGTACTCTTATTTAAATTGTCTATGTGGAAATAGTTCAATAAAACTCACCACGGTTCATAAAAAAGCTTACTTATTTACTCTTTAAAACACAATAAAGTAACTTTATATACAGGGTGTCCCGCAACGATTGTACAAAACTGCATCAGCGTATTCTATGATCAAAAATAAACAAAAAAAGCCTAATAAACATAGGTCCGAAAATGGGCCATTTTCGAGATATTCAAAGATTTAGTTTCATAAGTTGATATTGTTAACATCATGAATTTAAATTTGTTTTTATAATAATTAAGTCGTTACTATGATTACGATAAGTTGTCTAATCAAAAAAAAATAATAATACTTCACGAAATTATTATTTTACTATTTAATTTAATAAAACTATTAAGTATGGCTCCTATTAATTACTCCAAGGAAGAGATGGCGGATATGGTGTATTGTTACGGACTAGCTGATGGAAATGCGTCGTTAGCAGCTCGTCATTACGCGCAAAGGTTCCCGAACAGACGATTGCCTAATAGTCACACCTTTAGCAGACTATTTCTCAGATTAAAAGAAACGGGAAGCGTAACCCACAGCCATTCCACGGAGAGACATTACACAAGGCCGGTGGAATTAGAAGAAGCAGTTTTGAGAAGAGTCGATGAAAATGCCTCAACCAGCATTAGAAGAATTTCTGCACAAGAAAACATTAACAAAACAACCGTTCACCGCATTTTAAGGGAGCAGTTGCTTTATCCTTATCATTACAACACCGTTCAAGCTCTAACAGAAAATGATGGCGAAAAAAGAGAGATTTTTTGTAGGTGGGCCATACAGGAAGAGGTAGTAAACGTCGACTTTCCCATAAACATTGTATTTACGGATGAAGCAACATTTACTCAAAGCGGAATTTTTAATATTCATAATGCGCACGTTTGGAGCGATGAAAATCCCCATGCAATACTAGAAACTCATCATCAGTGGCGATTCAGTGTTAATGTATGGGCTGGAGTTATAGGTGATCAGTTATTAGGTCCATTTTTTCTTCCAAAGAGATTGACAGCCGATGCCTACATACATTTTTTACAAAATGACCTTACAGAGGCATTTGATGAATTACCTCAACAAATTCTAGAAGATTGCTACTTTATGCACGATGGAGCACCAGCACATTATGCACGCGCTACTCGAGCATACTTAAATAACAGATTTGGCAATAAGTGGATTGGCCGAGGAGGGCCACCTCGTTCACCAGATTTAAATCCGTTAGATTTTTGGTTTTGGGGACATTTAAAACAAATTGTTTATTCTGAAGACGTTCAAAATGTGCAGGATTTGAAGAATAAAATTAGTAACGCATTTGACACAGTAAAACAAATTCCTGGTATCTTTGAACGCATTAGAAGTTCATTTAGAAAACGTATCCGTTTGTGTTTAGAAGTAAATGGTGCGCATATTGAACATTTATTATGACATGAATCTTTTCCAATTTGTTAAATATTCGTTGTTTTTATGCTGGTTGAACGATTTTCTTCGACAATCTTTGTTACTTGTTTTGTTAAATTATTAATGAACTGTATTAATTAACTTAATATTATCTTATTATTTATTAAACTTTATCTTAACCATCGTAACCATGGTAATCATATAATTACTGCATCTAAATCGTTAGAATTAATGATGTTTACAATAGGTCAGCTTATGAAACTAAAACTTTGAATATCTCGACTTTTCTTGTCTGTTTTCGATCAGGGAATACGCTGATGCAGTATTGTACAATCGTTGCTGGACACCCTGTAGAAACAACAGAACATAAAACATATAACATATACACCTCGCTGGTTCGAGTCGTACTGGTTATCGGTTGTCGCTGCGCCGATATGTTCCACGCAACCAGGGATTCCCCTAGCTTCGTTTAATTCATTCTAAACTTTTCCACAGTCTAAGTCTATCGGTTTTCGAATTATTTACTTTTAAATGTTTAAATGTATTTTTTCTTCTAAAATTTTTATTTTTTAACATAAGCAAAGTTTTCTTATTTTTCCGATCATGTTTCGACAATTGCTTGTTAATTGTCAACATTGATCTAATTTCCGTGTGCAATAATCATTTTTACCAACAATAAAGTTATTACCAATTTGAAAATGCCACTACATAATGAGTTTTCTAATAGTGAGAAATCCAGATTTAAATCGACTGAATTTTTGAATATGGTCACAATATTCTATTGTTATTAATTAACTGTTATTATTATCTATTATTATCGTTACTAATTGCTATAGTTACTGTGTGTTATTAATTTTAAATGTTAACATTAAAATTACTTTGAAACAATTAAAAGCAGATAACTTGGAAACCAGTAGACTTAGGCTCGTTACTACCATATTCTGGTTAAGCTATCTAAGGGATTATTACCACGGTTACGGCTATTTTATGCGCGCTGATTGGCTAGTAGATGAGACTATCTATAAGATAAATTTAACAAAAAGATGGTAGTAATGGACCTTAGGGTCGGTTACCACCTCCCGATAAACTATCTAGTGGATTATTACCATGGTTATAGCGGTTTAAGCGCTCTCATTGGCTAAGGGTCGGTTTATCAATGTCGAGTTAAATCTGTTAGATACGCAACTCATGGATAAACCTGTCTAACAGATAACCTCAGTGACGCGTTTATCCAGCAACTTTCTACTCGACAGGCAGCAAACAACAAGATAGAAAACAGATGGTACCCCTGAGTGTTAACATTAGAAACGGAAATAAAACATGATTGGTCAAATTTGAATAATTGACTTTAGTTTGTGAAGTTGATTTGTGAGTTGTCATTCCCGTGTGCTTTGTTTTCGAAAACCTCTTTCATGGAATTCTTACATGAGTATTTATTAGAAAGCGATGAAGATGAGGATATTGTCCAACTACGTATGCCTACTGGTGACCAAATAGAGAAATCACAAGAACAATTTTATGGAAAAGCTAGATTTCCACGGGTGATAGGCAGTATCGACTGTACTCATATTAGCATTATTTCGCCAGGTAAGCAATCTCTTTTAATCGAAACATATGAATTAATATTAATGAGTGGATAATAATTATAGGTGGACCACGTGCAGAGACATTCCGGAATCGAAAGGGCTTTTTTTCATTGAATGTTCAAACTGTGTCCTCGGTGGATTTAAAAATTTTGGATATTGTTGCTTGTTGGCCAGGATCGGCCCATGATCAACACATTTTTGATAATTCATTATTAAAGCAAAGGTTTGAAAATAATGAGTTTGGTAATGCTTTGCTAGTGGGTGACAGCGGATATCGTAATACCAAATATTTGGTAACACCTTTGCTGAATACCCGAAATAGAGTAGAAGAACTATATAATGAATCTTTAATAAGAACTAGAAATCCAGTGGAACGGCAATATGGCGTGTGGAAGAGAAGATTTCCTGTACTTGCACTCAAGCTCCGATTGAAACTAGAAACTGCAATGACAGTAATTGTTGCTACAGCAGTGCTACATAACATAGCAATAAATGCAAAGGAAGAAATACCTCCATATGATCTTGGAATAAATGTAAATACTGTCGAGGTAGATAACCTTGATATAGAAGATGGTGAATTACTAGGAAATGCTAGAAATCAACTTTTAGCGAATTATTTCCCTAACCTCTTAAATTAAAATTTATAACATAATAATCAATTTTATTTAGATATTATTTGAATTCGTAATTAAATTCGTATAATTTAAAGAATTCGTATAAATATGGATTGTTGTTTATTATCAAATACGTTGTCTATAAATAGTTGAATTTAATTAAAAAATACTATACTTAAATATCACTTATAAGTTATAACAATATAACAAATTATAAAAGAAATCCAATCGCGATCTAATCCCCAGATTGATATTGTGGAAATTTCAATTTTGCTATTTCCAATTCCATTTGAAGTGTACGTAATTTTACGGCTTCTTGTTCTTTTTGTATGCCAAGTATTTCCATCTTTACTTTATGCTCTTCTTCTGCCCAAATATTCTGCTTACTGAACTGTTCTGTGAGTGCTGTTAATAAACTTTCCTTTCTTTCTACCAAGTTTTCAAATTGCGTTGATACAGATTTGTTACAACTTTTTTTAATAACAGGTCTCCTACGGCTCGACCATTCTATAAAAGTAAGTATAATAAGCATCAAGTAACACCGTAGTGCATACCGTGCATATCTCTGCATAATCAGACTTACTTCTCAACTCATTTTCATTTTGACATTGTTTTTGCGTAATAACTTCCGAAGGAATTACTTCTATGATTGGGGTAATCTCTACTTCTGATATAGTGTTTGGAGGAATATTTTGTGTTTCCAAAGAAGAAGAAGTGTTATCCTGGAAATTACTTTGAAGTTGTAATGCCGGATGTTTTTCGGTTTGTAGCATTGCAACTTCAAATTCATTCCAGTAGCACATAACATCTTCCTCTGTGACGTCCTTTGTTACATTTGTATCGATATTATTAACGTCCATACCATTCATTACTAACAAATGAATTTTAAAAAAATACCACCTAATTTAAAAGAAAAGGCATTTGCCTTTTTCATAAATCCTGTTACAGACAACAAAATTGTATCTGTAAGTTCTTTTTCACTTTCGGTGGATGGAACTGGTTCTTTCATTGTATCCAAATTATCCAAATGTCACATTTATCTAAAAGATAACCCTAAACTACGGGTGGATAAACGATTCGTCGGCGTTATCTATTAGATACAATTTTAACCGACAGATAAATCGACTTAACTAGATATTGATAAACCGGCCCTAATAAGTGCGCCAATTTATCTATGGGATAAACTTATCGGGAGGTGGTACAACCGGCCCTTAGACAATGTAAGCAACACCACCTTTTTTGTGTAGAATTGAAAGCTCCTTCAGATTTCCGGTTCTAATTCACCATACCTCAACTAACAAAGAGTCATGACTTGATATCGATATCTCTAACGTGAAGTACCGTATTTTCTCGTATCTTATCCGCACTCGAATCTAATCCGCACCCCGATTTTAAAAATGCATAGTGGTAAAAAAATTTAGTTTGCGAATGTAATCCGCATCTTTCTTTGAGCAATTCGACAACACCAAAACGATGCGATGCTTGTTGTTAACCGTAAATATATATTTTTTCTGTTGACTGACGCTGATGTACCTAAAGAAACCTTGCTTACGACGAGTTTTTATTAGACTAGACTTTAAATTTACCAAGCCAGAAAAAATTGGAAAATAAATATAATTTTAAAAATAAATAGTAATGCCTAGCATGAATTCCATTTATATACTGTCCTCGTAGTAGCTTGAACGTGGTGTGTGCTTAATTATTAGTGATGGGCATAATCGAATGACCATAATCGATTAACCGATTATACACGATCATTCGAGATATCGATTATTCTAAAAAATAATAGATTGTAAAATAATCGAATGAAATAGTCGATTATAATAAAATAATCGAATGAAATAATCGAATAAAATAATCGATTATTTTTCCATTCGATTATTTTTTCATTCGATGTTGAAAGTTAAAATAAAATTCTATATAAAATATTGACTGGCATGCTACTTCAGGGCTGTTTTGGGAATTTACCAACTTCTCTGAATGTCTCATTTTAATATTTAAATTAAATAGAGCCTCAAATGATTAGTCGAATTCACGTTTTATGTTTGTATTCATTGCTAGTTGTTTAATATGAAGTAAAAAAAGAATGATTATTTGATTCCCCATGATAATATGGAGGATGGTCAGTCAAAATACATATTTCAAAGAAAATATTTATTGCACTACATATTACTATTTAAAAACATGATTTCGTTGATCATATTGCTGCTTAACCTACTCCTTCTTTCTCGAGCAATTGCTGTAGATCTGCATGTTTGAGGGCGTCCATGGTACATAGGTTCAGCGTATGTGCTATGTAGGGTTGGTGAGTCTTATTGAGATGAACAGTGATGATCATATTTGAAGCGTTATCTGTTACAATACAGTGAACTTTTTCAAAGATATCCCAACTTTCAAAATTGGTTTGTTTCCAGTAGGTAACTGTTCAATTGGTTTCCGTTTATATAATTTGTTGTAATTTTTTTTCGACTTGGTATACAAACACTGGACCTGGTTGCAAAACAACATAACAATACTGCCGAGCAGTTTGTGCTCGAATGAACGACGAACGTAGTTCGTGTGGGGATCTGCACGTGTATATACATTGAGTTTCAAAGAATTAGGTAAATCCCCGAAACAGCCCTCTGAAGTACTAATACCGTAAATATTTTAGATAGAATTTTATTTCAACTTTCATCATCGAATGAAAAGATAATCGAGTGAAAAAATAATCGAATGGAAAAACAATCGATGATGTTATAATCGACTATTTTATTCGATTATTTTATAATTGATTATTTTATTCGATTGTAAAATAATCGATTAATAATCAAATAATCGATTAATAATCGATATATGAATAATCGATTAATAATCGATTATTCATATATCTCGATTATGCCCATCACTATTAATTATACATATAATAGTAATGTATTATAAAACGTAATTATAAAAAAAAAGTTGCAAAAATCTAAAAGGTTCTTCTATACAGCAAAGTTTAAAGAGATGTTATTAAGTTAGCGTTAAGGAAATC
Organism: Onthophagus taurus; assembly: GCF_000648695.1. Classification (NCBI taxonomy): domain Eukaryota; kingdom Metazoa; phylum Arthropoda; class Insecta; order Coleoptera; family Scarabaeidae; genus Onthophagus; species Onthophagus taurus. The sequence goes on from NW_019281070.1 coordinate 17,927, forward strand.
GAAAAGCTGGTACAATTTTTGCTGTTAATGAGAGTAACGTTGCGGCTGTTGCGGAAAGACAAGGTAGCTATTGCAGACTGTGAGGCATCGTGCAAAAAATTTACCGGGCCAAAGAAGAGACGATTTCATGAAATTGACGAGGCAGTTTTCTAGTTCTCTCAAGAAAAACGAAAGGAGGGACTAAAAAATTTTTAATACTAGCTAAGGTTGGACTGTGGGATTTATGCGCCGAATGGTGTTATCGTTGAGGCGCAGAACTACAATTTCCCAAAAGCTCCTAATGATTTTCAAGAAAATTTCAATTTGTCTCAAACTGTAAATGTCAACGAAATGGTAGTATATCTGGATATGCCACCCAATTACACACTGGAAAGCAGAGGTGTGTGGGAAATTTCTTTATAAACGTGTGGTTGCGAAAAATTGCGCATAACATTGATGCTAGCAGTAACAAGTGATAGGGAAAAATTGCTGTCATTAGTAATATTGAGAAAAAAACCATTCTGAAATCTGAAAGACTTCCCGAATGACGTCCTAGTTAGGACACAACAAAAAGGATGGATAATGAAAAAGCTAATGATGGAATGATTAAGACAAGTATGGAGTCTTAGAACAGGAAGATTATCAAATAAGGATATGAATTAATCATAGACTGATTGCCCTTGGTTTAGACTTCTTGTCATAATAATAATAACATAACCTGGTGGAATAACATCCATATTACAACCTGTGTATGTATATGTATATTAACAAACTCGAGAATTAACAAAACCGGGAGCAATTAAAGGAGCTTCTGAACTTGCTCAGTGAGTGTAGGCGACATGGAAAACGATCCTTGAAAACAATATTATAACATCATTTAAGAAGTCTTGTATAATGCGAATTAATCCGTATTGATCCGAAGATGACGTAATATGGGAAGAAAATGATACAAAAAAATGTAAATATCGTTCTAAAACCCTTAATAAAGTATTATTGTTATAATGTGATTTTATTTTACTATTTTCCAAATTGCAACTATACGACTGCGAATCTAATCCGCACCCGATTGTAATCTGCATTTGATTTTAGAGCTCATAAAATTTGTAAAAAAGGTGCGGATTACATTCGAGAAAATACGGTATGTATCTAGCGCCCTCTACGAGTAAGCACAAAACAAATTTCAAATTCGTATTTCTCATGCTCGAAAACATAAAACTACCTTAAAAATTATCAAGAAATTTCGAAATAAGAATTTAACTTTCAACACCCTCGAAAACCACCGACATTTGTATAAGAGATGTTAGGTTAAATCGTCATATTTTGGTATTTAGTGTCTACGGTATTCGGATTTCGCATTCTTTCTGACTGACCCTGTATATTACCTTTTACAAAATCGTTTTGAGGATCGTTAGATAACTCCATTAGATTTTTTGTTTGGGGTCGTATAAAAGATATCGTGTATCCTACACCGATTACAACAAAGGAAGAATGGCAAGAAAGAGTTCGTGATGCATTTCGATCTCTTTCTTCGGAACAAATTCGCAGTGCCACTCATGCCAGGTTTTTAAAAAGAATTCATAAATGTTTGGAACTTGAGGGAACCAGTACGAACATTTACTATAGTTATATAAATTTTTCATTCTCGTTTTTTATTTTTCATTTATATTGTTAAATATAGTACCTTCATTTCTCTTCTACTGTTATAAGTTTTATTCTATTATGAGAGTTACAAAATGTGTGGCCGGCCTCACCCATGGGCTGTATCTTCGAAAGTAGCAAACTCCTTCGTTTTAATGTTAATCACAAAGTCTAATTACATTCTAGCGTACAATAGCTTTTGTTTCATATCACTTCCCTCAAACCAACTATAACTTTAAATTTACTAATATTCCAGAAAATTTCATTTCTTTCAAGTTTCTACGAAAACCATACATTTTAGATATAGGGATGTAATGACAATGTTCCTTTACTTTTCGGCGTACAATACGCTGGTGAAGGAAAAAATTGGGATTGCCATTTAAAAAAATGAAGTTTTCGGCTTTTCAACTATGGGTCCTCTCTGTGCAAACCCTGAAAATATTTAGCCGGACTCGAGTGTAATTTCGAAAAATTATTTATATTGTGAAGGGTTGCATCTGCTAAAATTTTCGAAAAAACTGAAATATTTCAAAAATGGTGCACTCTAAACATAGGATGACTTATATCCAACGATCTAGCAACCTTCTCCAGAGAGAAGCGAGTAGTAGCTCACTTAGCAGCGTTGCTTATATCAAATTATAATAAAATTTAGCGGGGATCTCGAAAATTTAATAAAAATTAGTACATTCCTTTTAAAATAACGAAGTTGGGGTCCATTTCCGGTATAACCGGTAGTTGGAGAAAACTGAAAATATTTTAGCTGAAATGAGCACCTCGGATAAACGATATATGCAAATTTTCAGAAAAATAGTTTGCCACATACATATAGAATCAGCTCGTCGTGACAGACCCTGTACATAAACACATTACATAAAGATATAACATTCACAATGGAAACAGAACAGAACAACAAGATTAATTTTCTCGACATAACGATGGAAAAAACAAGTAACGGTCTTCGATATAAAGTAGACCGGAAACAAACACAAACAGATATAATTATATCTCAGGATTCATAACACGAATACACCCATAAGATGGCAGCTTTTAGAGCTTATATAAACAGAGCCCTACATAAGACTAGAACAGAACGAAATTAAAAAAGAAATGGCAACAATAAACAAATGTTTAACAAGCAAAAAACTAGAAACAATCTCAACAACTTAACCACACTTAACAACCAACAAAAAAGTCAAACCATAACATACAGATCTATAGAATACAACTAAATCAAACTTTGGTAGATACTTGATTTTCAACATAGACCATCAGTTTGATGAAAATGGAAATTCCTCTATAATACATTACAACAATAAAAGCAACCTACTTCAAGAACTTGAAAACTACGAAATCAGCAAATTTAAATATAATCACTCAGAGAAGATTTGTTTGAATGACAAATTTACAACAAGTATCAGACCACTTTACACTTATCTATTTTTTTAGGAGGGGTAAAAAACTCGCCGACTACTGAATTTTCGATGTTTATTAAAAAATAATAAAAGTAAAAAAGTTTTAGAATTAAATTCCACATGAAATGAGGTAATAATGTATTACAGTTCAGTCAACGAGGTTTGGTTTTTGAATTGATGTAGCGCTTCGGCCGCAAGCGATCTCGGCGTTATTGCCTGTATAACTTTGAACATTTCTCAAGTTTTATATCGGTATGGTATAGATACTATAGATAGAGCGCCTCGGCTAATTTAATGTAGTCAAGAATCTTTAAAAGCTGTTTAATTTTTGTATAGATGTAGCGCCTCGGTCGCAAGCGACCTCCGCTTTGTTAACTTATACATAATTTTTGAGGTCTTGTATAGAGATGATATCAATTATAGCGCTTGGTTCATAAGCGAGATTGGTTTAATAAAGCAAAATTTTACACTGTTGCTTCTAAAAAAAGGCTAGGTTTTGATATTTATTAAAATTATAAAAAAAGTTCATAAACGAAGTACTATACAATATATAATTAAATTTAAAACATTTTTCTTTTATTTTTCCTTTTATTTGTCCTCTTTTTCCCTGGTTTACTTTTCAAATATATATAATCATCTTCTGCATCGTCACCCTCATACTCCTCTTCCTCATACTGCTCTTCCCCATACTCCTCATAATCCTCTTCTTCTGATTCATCCTTTTCACTTTCCATAATATCAATTATTTCATCAGTAGCTTTATGAAGGGTGTTTAAAACACTCAGTCCCTTATCAGCGGCATCACCCGTAAATTTAGCAGCTACTTCAATCGTATCTTTTATCAAATCATTCCCTTTTCTAACCTTTTGCCAGAACCAATTTTTAAGCGATCTTTTCGTTTTCCGATTGACGATATCATTCATTAACGTTATCATTTCTTTGTACTGCTGACCTTGATCATCTAATAAATTGTAAACTTGCGAAATATTCGGATCTTTTTTCTAAAAACGTTTTCTATTTTATTATTTACTTATAAGAATTTTAATTATTTACCAATTCACCAATTGTTTTTAAGATTTCTTGGATTACTTCAATATATTTGTTGACTATTGACGGTTTGATATCGTCGATGTTTTCCGAGTTTTCTTCGATTTGTGCGAGTAATAATTCGATTAAGACGACCTCGTCTAAAATTCCTTTAGCTTTATTGTTAAAATCGATTAATTCCGATTCTCGTACTTTGATTGTGTTGCTTCGTTTTCTTTTATTGCGGCGATGCCGATGTGATGATATAGCTGAATAAGTTTCGTGGATTATTAATGATATAAAAATTAAATAAAAAGAATTAATTTTCATTTTAAATTATTAATTTAATTTTTTTTTATTCAATTCGTTTTGGTTGTTTTAATAAAAATTGTGGGATGTTTTCTTTTTGTGATAAAGAAAGAAATTAAATTTTTATTTTATGATTTTTTTATTCTTTTATTAAATTTTATGTTATTTATTAAAAAAATTTGTTTTTGGTTTTTGAGGATCAGATTGTTTAGTTTTTGTATTAATGTAGCGTCTCGGCCGTAAGCGACCTTGGCTTATTTTCATTTTAAAAGGTTCTTCTTCTTCGTCTTTCTCAGCCCGTCTCTATCCATTCCTAGATGTAGGCGTTTTCCATGTTTCTCTCTTTATAGTTTTTCCACACTCCGATTTTTTATAGTCCGAGACCTCCCCTGGACGATTTTTTTCAGCCCACCAGTCCTCACCACTATGTATATCTCATTGCGTACTCTGTCTCTGAGACTGATCCCAGCATTCGTGAGCGACGTGGTTACCAAGCCAAATCATATTTCCGATTGTACACAAAATTCGAACATTTTCCGTTTCAGGTTAATAGGCATAGCTGGGGTTTTGTTATTTCGGTGGTCTAAAGAAGCGTTAATATATTGAGCCTAATAAATATGCATCTACAGCAACAGGTGCAGCAGCTGCCCACCATCACTCCGCCACACCTACTCGAAACTCAAAATGGGAGAAGTCTTAAGAACAGCTTAAAAAGCTAATAATAAGTGTTTACAACCTCGAGCAGATATGGCTTACATATGTTAACTCTAAGCTAACGACCCGATTGTGTAAAAATTTAGTCGTTACGAAAGCTACACAGAATGACAAGAAAATTTTATCAACCAAACATAGCAAAATGCAAGGAATACATAACATAGGAATACATTAACATCAGAATAATGACGTCCTGACAGTACCAGAACCGCATCCACGGAGTCAAACAAGGTGACGTGTTATCTGGTTTTACAAGCTATCATATGGCAGCAATTTACTCAACTCATAAAAGAAGCCTCAAAAGAAGAACGTGAATAAATTCTTCATCTGCTCCGTCAAAGTGTGAGTCTTTTGCATCTTGATGCTACGAATCCTGAAACGATGTTTGACGATTCTGTGGACAGGTTTTCGGCTAAAATTTATCTTCTTTTCGAAGAAACCGTTGAAATCTTGGAAGCTTGAAATTTGGTATAATCTAACCTCAATAATCCTTGTATAACCTTGTAATCCTTGTATCCTTGTTTCCTATGTCTAAATTTTTTTTTTGTAATTCGCTACGGTAATGGAAGCTATAACAGTACTCAAACGGGTGCTGTAATGAGACTCTTTACAGCATCCGATGCTGTAATGAGATTTTAGTAACATTTAATGGAACCAGTTCAAGTTGGTGACATTGGGTCATTAATTTTTCTAGTTGTTAATGTGACAATTTTTGTCTATGGATGTTTAAACACGTTCTTAGCATCGAATACAAGGTCCACAATGATGAGGACATTGAACACTGAGCAATTTCTCTTATTTTGGGAGGTGTACATGAAACATTTTTTTCAGGTGAATACATTTTGTGTTTTGACAGTTTCTAATTGTCAACTTAAATTTCTATTTTCAAGTGTTACGGTGTTACCAACTGCTGCATACCTATTTCCCTACATTGTCAAAATTTATTTTATTTTTGTTAAAAAAAAGGGATAAAAACGCGAATTACAAAAAAAAGCATAAAAAACACGTTTCATAAGACTTAAAGCACTCATTCATTAAAAAACTCGTGGCTTCGCCACTCGTTTTTCAACTTGAATTCGTGCATTTCAAGCGTGTCTTACGAAACTTGTTTTTTAATATACTATTACAGTGGCGTATATTTTCGGGGTCAAAGGGGGCAACATTTTTTTAAATGGCAACCCCAATTTTTTATTCGATAATCTGAAAGAACACACTTTTTTGAGTATCTTAGAGCAAATTTTAAATTAGGTTGCACAAGAAAAATTTTGCTAAAAAATTTTTTTTATTTATATATGTTTGATTTGGAAAAATTTCTAGTAGGCGCTGAAAATAATTGAAAATGCTTTCAAACTATCGCGATGGCATGAACTTATCGAAATAATCCAAGTGGCTTTACTTTATTCGTAGCTATGGTTACGTTGAATGATTGAATAGTTGTTTGGTAATTTTGATGTTGAACATTTTACTTTTTAATGAAGTACATGACGATAGCCCAGCAATATCACGATTTACAATGAGAAATATTCTTGCTAAATACAGAGATCATGGGCATATGCGTGAGTTGCCAAGATCTGGTCGTCCCACAAGCGATGATTCTCATCTTCATCGATTTAGTTGCTAATAATCCTAATACGGCTTCTCGTGAAGTACAAGTGTTAATTAATTATCGTACCCGACGTCATCGTTGCAAGTATGCAACCAAATACGCAAATCGCGTATTGCGCTACCTATACTGTGATATTGGTTGCATACTTGCAATGATGACGTCGAGTACGATAATTAATTAACACACTGTAGGTTTAGAAATTAATTTGACTCAAAGTACTGTTCTCAATGTATTACATCGACATAAATAGACTGCCAAAGTCTGACGTCACAGACGTGGGCGGAGCTTATACTGAATCCAAACAATGTCATTGCTAACCACAGTTGCTAAGATAAATCGCCAAAAAATGTCATTGAAATGTCACCATTTAGTTTATTTTATTTTAACATTAATGGAAAATTGCATATGGTGATTTACCGTTAGCAACGAAAATGTTTGGAGTCGGTATAAGCTCCGCCCATCTCTATGACGTCAAGACTTAGGTTGTCTATTCCATCCTTATAAAATTTCACTAACTCAAGAACTAGTAGATGATTTTGACCGTCGACTGCAATTTTGCGAACAAATGCAAATTACGCGTGTGAAGTTGATGGTTAGGAAAATTTTCTTTTTGAATCTGAAGTAAAAGTGCACCAGGAATACGATGCCGTTGAAATTAGATCGATTAGAAACCCCGAATAGGTCAAAATTTGCAATTGTTTGAAGAAGAACGATTTTCCAGGAATATAAGAAATGGTTAGGAAAATTTTCTTTTTCATTCTGATGCAAGAAGCGACCAGGAATATAATGCCGTTGAAATTAGATCAATTAGAAACCCCGAACAAACCAAAATTTGCGAATGTTTGAAGAATATCGGTTTTTCCGGAAAATAGGAAATGATTAGGAACATTTTCTGTTCCAATTTAAAGCAAGAGGCGACCAGGAATACGATGCCGTTGAAATGAGATCGATTAGAAACCCCGAACCGAATCGGCCGAAATTTGCGAATGTTTGAAGAAAATCGATTTTCTCGGAATATAAGGAATGGTTAGAAAATGTTCTTTTCGAATCTGCAGCAAGAAGCGACCAGGAATGTAATGCCGTTGAAATGGGATCGATTAGAAGCCCCGAACAGCCCGACATTTGCTTATGTTTGAAGAAAAACAATTTTTCCGGAATATAGGAAATGGTTAGGAAAATTAGAAAATTTTCTTTTCGAATCTGAAGCAAGAAACCACCAGGAATACTATGCCGTTGAAATTAGATCGATTAAAAACCCCGAACGAGCCGAATTTTGCGAAAGTTTGAAGAAAATCGATTTTCCCGGAAAATAAGTCATGGTTAGGAAAATTTTCTTTTCGCATCTGAAGCAAGAGGCGACCATAAATACGATGCCGTTGAAATTAGATCGATTAAAAACCCCGAATGAGCCGAATTTTGCGAAAGTTTAAAGAAAATCGATTTTCCCGGAAAATAAGAAATGGTTAGGAAAATTTTCTTTTCGAATCTGAAACCAGAGGCCACCAGGAATACGATGCCGTTGAAATTAGATCGATTAAAAACCCCGAACGAGCCGAATTTTGCGAAAGTTTGAAGAAAATCGATTTTCCCGGAAAATAAGAAATGGTTAGGAAAATTTTCTTTTCAAATCTGAAACTAGAGGCGACCATAAATACGATGCCGTTGAAATTAGATCGATTGAATACCCCAATCACGCATTTTTTTCAGTTTAAAATCTATGGCTGAAATCTATGGCCAACTTCACACGCGTATGCAAATTCTGTGTAATAATGACCCAATCTTTGCGAAAAATATTGTTTTTTCGGACGAAGCTACCTTTTCTTTAAGTGGAACCGTAAACCGACAAAATTGCAGATATTGGGCCTTAGAGAATCCCAGGTGGATGCAGGAGACTCATACACAGTTTCCAAGAAAAGTTAATGTTTGGGCTGGTATGGTGAGAAACGGAATATTGGGACCATTTCTTTTAATGAAAATCTGACAACCGCTAGATATTTGCAATTTTTACAAGAAGAACTATGGTTTCAGCAGGACGGCGCACCACCTCATTATGCCCTTCCCGTTCGAACGTATTTGGATGATATTTTTCCACAAAAATGGCAAAAACCGGACATAATTGATAGAGTGCAAGATGAGTTTATTTTTAGGTTAGGGCACCGTCAAATAGTAAATGGAGAACAGTTTGAGCATCTTATTCATTGACATTTTCTGTTTTCTTTCGCATGTAAATAATATCAATGTTTCTGCTTTAAATGTATTTCTTTTCATACAATTATTACTTGGCAACGTAATATAGAGCTTATTCTTAAAATCAAGTGGCTTTGCATGCTATGGAATGAAAAATGGGAATTGCACCGCCTACTAGAAATTTTTGCCAATTCAATGTTTATTAATAATAAAAAAATTTTTCGCAAAATTTTCTTATATAACCTAATGCAAAATTTGCTCTAAGATACTCAAAAAAATGTATTCTTTCACATTATCGCATAAAATATTAGGGTGACCATTTAAAAAAATTTTGCCCCCTTTGACCCCGAAAATGTACGCCACTGTAAAAAAAATTTAGACATAGGAAAAGACGACAAATACTTTCAAAAAGAAACTCGTTTTGAAGATATTTCACTGTTGAACTTGGGAATTTAAAATTTGGTATAATCTAACCTCAATCATCCTTTTATAACCTCAAACAGTTCAAATCGGCGATTTTTAGTGATTTATTAATTCGTGCACTGAAAGAAATTTTGTACGTATTATTAATAAAGGCTGTTTATTAATAGCAACTTCATTGTAACATTGAAATTTTCATTGATATTATGAAAATGTTATACATTTTTCTTGGTGACTCTATAATGCATTTATCAATATTATAAATCCGATTTATTGAAATTAATGTATAAAAATTATTCTGGCAACAACTTTTTTAATTTGGGCGAAGTATTCAATTATTACATCAATGAAACTTTTCGTTATGTTGATAATAAAAATCATTAACACGAATTCGTAGTATTAATGTATACGTTTATTGGTCAATGAACAAGTACAGGGTGTCCCAATTTCGATGTCCGCATAAGGCCATCTCCGAAACTAACGTAGCTTAAATGTCATGATCTCGTTTTTCGAGAAAATGCTAATGCCGAAAACACCGAACAGCTGCCGAATTGCTAATGCCGAAATGGAAACCATAGTTGGCTATGACTTAAAATAATTTGGTATTTTCCTCTAATAACAAACTGATATATTGTTTGTGGGGTATATTTCTTATAGTTATTGAATAATTAACAAAAATTCATTTTGTTCCATCTAAATCTAATGTATGTATTTAAAAGTTAATGTTGCTATGGTGATAACCATACATACTATGATGGAATATAATGTATCATATTTTTTTGTTCTTTCTAAAACTATTGTATGTATTTAAAACTTAATGTTGTTATGGTGATAACCATACCATGAGGGAAAGCATTGTTTCCAATTATTGCCAAAGTTTGTAGCAAGGACAGTAGAATTTAACAGGACTGCTACATCCATTGTATTTTTGTAGTCGACTACGGGTTGGTTGTCCGCACTCTACACGTCACATTATGTGCCACGCCTGGTAACTGTCTGTGTTTTTAGAGGTTATATGATATACATTAATACGTCTAAAAACATAAAACTTTAAAATTAATATGAATACATCTAGGATATAACCTCTAAAAAAACACAGCAAACGCATGGACCATAACAACAGCTGGGAGTGGAAAATGGTGTGACGTAGTTTGCGGGTAGATTGTCACAACAATGGATGTAGCAGTCCTGTTAGATTCTACTGTCCTTGAGTTTGTAGTAGTATTTAAAAATTCACTAACAACTCTGGCATTATGTGCTGGTGCTCCGTCATATTGAAAATATATCATTTGAGACATATTTAGTAGCAAATTGTCGACCAAAGGCTNATGACTTAAAATAATTTGTTATTTTCTTCTGATAACAAATATATATAGTTTGTGGGGTATATTTCTTATAGTTATTGAATAATTAACAAAAATTCATTTTGATCCATCTAAATTTAATGTATGTATTTAAAAGTTAATGTTGCTATGGTGATAACCATAGATACTATGATGGAACATAATGTATCAAATAATTGCCAAAGCTTGTATTTAAAAATTCGATAACAACTCTGGCATTATGTGCTGGTACGATGCACCAGGACGTTAAGTGTCAAAGTATAACAAAACTGAATAAAACTTTACAATGAATTTCGAAAATTATGAAAAATGTAATATGATGGAATGCTATATGTTATCAGATAAGAATGTGAAATGTGGAATTTTATTTCACAAGATATCCGGAAAGAAGACTACCTCACGTAAGAACCTTCAGTCGGTTAGCAGATTTAATGGAAAGCATATTTTTAGCTTTCCAATGATGTATCGCACGCATGATGTTTCTGCGGAAAATAAGCGTTATTTTTCAATTTTTAAAATATTAAAGATTAAAACTCAAATTTTTAATTATATTAGGCGAGGAAAACGCTAAATACTACTTAGTTACTATAGCAATGTGAGTTTACTTGTCATTTCATTCATGAATTTTGCGAAACGAGTTTCCCGTTTAAGTAGTTCCTCATTATCTTCTCTAGAAGATGATACATAAGTCTTCATATCCCCATTCAAACGGTGTTTCAATGGAAAGTCCGCTCCCAGTTTATGATCCCTAATTTTCCTCTATCTCACCCAATTTCAAAAGAAAAGGTCAAAAAACTTCTACATCTTATGTTTGGGGAAAACTGGGAAGATACTACCGAAGATTCCAGTAAGTTGAGTAGAAGAAGATGACATTTTAAATGGAATGCTATAGTTTTTATTATACCTTTTAATTATTTAAAATAACGAAGTTGTGGTCTACAGCCGGTAGACCGGAACTGGCGGCCATCTTGAAAATAATTTAGATCGATAGTTTAGAATGAACAACCCATGCTACCAAAATTTCAAACCTCTACGAATAGTGGAACCTAAAAAAGTTCTAACGAACCCGTTACGTGAGACACCCTGTATAAAATAACTGGTCGACATGGATCAAACCTCATCTAACTAGTATTAAAACCCAACTAGGGTCTAGTGTTAGACCTCCAACTAGAAACATTCGGGTTTAGACGTCTTTAGAAACATTCGGGCTAAACCCAAATGTTTCTAGTTGTAGGTCTAGTGTTAGTGTTAGTTCTAGTTTCGATTTCTAGCACTGACTAACATTAATGTTAGAACGAACATTTTAGCCGCCGTCTTTAGAGACGAACGGCTAAAGCCAAATATTTCTAGTCGTAGGACTAGAGGTGGTTCTAGTACTAGTGTTAGTTCTAGTGTCAGTTTCTAGCGCTGACTAACACTAGTATTAGAACTAACACTAAAACAACGAGAAACATTAGGGTTTAGCTGTGCGTCTTTTAAGTCGGCTACTCCCGAATGTTTCTAGTTCTAGGACTACCTCTAGCTCGGTTTCAAGCACTGAAACCATGATGTTGGAACAAAAGGTTTTCGAAAGTTCCTATTGACCCATAGGAATGTTTATAGATAATTTGTAGAATTAAATTCCCTTTCGGGTAGACTAAAGAAATATCGGGTGTTCTATTTAAAATTTTCAACGAATATGAAGAAACGGTAATTCAATTTTTGATCAACCTGTATATTATACAGTGTATAAGATACTTTGATGCAACAAATGACAATCTTCAGAGGCTGTCATCTGAAGAGTAATCGTGCCGATTTAGAGCTTTTTTGAATGAAAATTGGCTGCGATATGGGCTTTTAAAGAGGATGGTGAAATTTGCAAAAAAAGCTTAAAATTAAAATAACTCGAAAACGAAAAACGCTAAGTACCAATAACTTTTATGAAAGTCAACACATTTTTTTACGTAAGCAAGCATACAAACCTGATTTATTCTGGGATTAAAACAGATTTTGAAATTAAGTGTATTTTTTGAAGTTGAAGTTATATTTTATATTTCAGTTTAATTAATTCTCAGTATAGATTAAAATGCGGGGGGGAAATGTTATCATAAATAATTAATGTGAATCAGAAGGGTTTTTAAGAAATTTGTATAATGCAATTTTAGTCATATGAACCTGGTCGTTGTAGGTCTAGTGTTAGTTCTAATTCTAGTATTAGTCAGTGTTGGCAATTGCGACTAAAACTACCACCAGTACTAGAACTAATTCTACACCTAGAATTAGAATCATTCCCAAACAGTTTCCGTGCAGTTTCTCTTAGCTCTAGTTTTAGTTGTTATTCACTTGTTTCGAGAATTTGTTTTAAAAGGTTGTTTAAAAAAAAAAGATTGTAGAATTGTTTTGCGATAAAGAAAGAAATTAAATTTTTATTTTATGATTTTTTATTATTAATTAATTTAAAAGTATTTTCTGTTTTGTTTTTTTAGTATCATTTTCATGGCTTTTTTTGTTTCTTTTTGATTTTTTTTTGGGATTTTTATCTTTTCTTTGTTTTTTAGATGGTTTTCCCCGTTTTGATTTACCTTCATCTTCATCATCATCATCTTCATCATCGCCACCATCATCATCATCATCACCACCATCACCATCATCATCATCATCACCACCACCATCATCATCATCATCATCATCACCACCATCATCATCTTCTTCAACATCATCATCCTCATCATCGTCCTCATCATCATCATCATCACTGACCATCTCTTTTTTATTTTTATTTTTACCAATCCCAAGCAGTTTTTTGACAAGATTAAAAACTCCCCCAAAAACTTTTTTGCCCTTTGAAAAAATCATCTTGACTGGCGCTAAAATCTTATCGAGAAATCCCGATTTTTTTGAACCCTTCCTTGAAGTCACTAAATTAATTATTAATTATTATCTAAATTAATTAACCCCAATATATATATTTACACTTTCTCGTGCTCTTCCTCATCTTAGGGAACATATTCTTAAAAGTCTTGTCCATATAATTACTGATAGTTTTTTGTAAATTATACATTTCTTGAACGTGCGTTTTTACCATTTTATCAAACTCCTTCTTTTCCTTTTTAGTCAAAGGCCGATTTTCCACGACTTTTCCATTAACTTTCTTCACATACATCGATTTGTTATTATTATTAATCACTTGAGTTTGAATGTTTGGCGCAGCCCTTTTCTTCCGCCCCAAAACAACAATCATATTTCTCGGTTTTTTCAGCAAACTCATCACCGATTCGCTTTTATGGTGATGATTCGTTAATAATTCGTCAATTTTATCCGGAGTTATCTTAAACGCTTCAATTAAATGCTTTTGAATCAAATTCTCTTCATCGTGTTGTCGAATTTTCGGCTCTAAATGATGTATTCGATTATGAATCGCTTTCGTGATACTTATTTCCATCGAAAACACCTTTAAAATATTTAGGATTAATAAAAAAACAATTTTTGTTGACATCTTCATTGCAAATGAAGGTTTTGTAATAAGTGGGTGTTGATTATGTGGGTTTTTATGATTTTTCGGTTTTAATTGATTCATTTTATCTCGATTACTTATATTTATTAATTTATTTGCATTTTTAGTGGTTTTTATATTTTTAAAATTAAAAAACAATTTTTTTTTAATTAATATTTATTATTTAATTAATAATAAATTTAAAATTGATTTCTCCTTCCGTTATTGCGCCCTCTACGCGATCTTCGCCGCATTTTTGTTGCAGCTTCATCATCATCGCCCCCACCGATTTCATCTCCAACTCCATCTTCAGCCTCCTCATCGTCGCTTCGCTAAAATAATAACATTAACCCCAATACACTTTCAATTTAAATCTGATTTACAGCTCTTTTTCTCCATCCGCGATGCGGGCTCCTTTTAAAGCGGCCTTGAAGGTCGCCCTCCAAGAAATTCTCAAGTATTGTATTCAATCCGTCGGATTTTAACGTTTCTTCAAGGAAATCTCCACAAAAAATTAATTTAATTAATTAAAAAAAAATTATTTAATAGATTTATTTTTTACCAAGCCAATTATTAAGTCGAACTAAAATTTGCATCATTTTATTTTCGTTATCGTTTTTAACTTTATTTTCTTCTTTCTCCCCATACTTTTGAATCGTTTCTTGTTGCGATTTCGGCGAGAACTCCTCTAAGGCTTGAATATATTTAATCATTTCACTTTCTGAACGTTTCTCATCCCCGCGATTCTCTTTCAAAACGAACGTGGAAGCGATCGTAAAAAATGCAACAAAAATCGGCAAATATTTTAATCGCATCATTTTTTAAATATCTTTGTCGACCGATTCGATTTGAATTTAGCGATTAAATAAAATTTTACGATTCCATTTTTGATTAATTCCATTTTTATCGTTTCGTTTTATTTTGAGTGGGTGAAAAACAAAAAATCATTAAAATTAAATACAAATTGTTTCGCCACTTTTTATTTAATTTAATCGCAATTGAGTTGATCGTTCAATATGGACGGATCGATATCAATTTTTCTCCTCTTTTTTATCGCTTTTTTCCATCTCCAAAAATCCGTTTTAACGGAATTGGCGGAAAATAATTTTGAAGACATCGCAAAAATCAAAGGGAACGATGACGTCAAAGCAAATCAAGGTACTTTTGAAAGCTTTAAAGATTGGTTTAATTTAATTTATGAAACCGCAAACATTCAACGTGAATTACCAGAAAAGGTAAACGATCCAAGTTCGGTATTATTAAACCGTTTAAAAAGGAGTGTTAAAAAAAGAAGAAACAAAAAGAGAAAAATTATTGATCAAGAAGATTATGTAGGTGGAGATGGTGAAGAGGATTATGACGGAAGAGGCTGTGGTGGATGTGACGGAGGTCGTGGTGGAGATTATGACTTGTACAATCCCGACACTGATATGTATGGTGGCGATGATGGCTATGGAGATGACGATTTCGATCCCTTAGGAGGTGGTAAGGGTGGTGGTGGTATTATTCAAATGAAAAAGAAGAAAAAGAAGAAGAGGACAAATCGAAGGAGACATTAAGCAAAAATAATTCTATTCTTGTGTGAATCAATTACGAACGAATAAAAACAAAATTTAAAGAAATGAATCCTTATTCTTTGTATCATTAATAACCTTGCTGTTGAGTTTTCTCCCTGTCATTGTCTAGATAGGTTTGGATATTCGATTTAGAAAAGATTCTCAGTGTTCATATAACACTTTACATGGTGCTTCACTTTCTAACTATCCATGAAATGATTTCACGTAACTTATAAATCAAAACTAAAGACAGATCATCAGATACTCCTTATATACTTTAAGTATC
>NW_019281070.1:35878-55674 GCF_000648695.1 Onthophagus taurus
AACTCTGGCATTATGTGCTGGTGCTCCGTCATATTGAAAATATATCATTTGAGACATATTTAGTGGCAAATTGTCGTCCAAAGGCTCAATGTGCTGCCTTAATATATTGAGGTATTTCCCTGAGTTTAAGTTTTTATGGTAGATACTATATGCCAAAATTCTATTATCTAAAAGGGCACACCATACATTGAACCCCAATCTTCTTTGAACACTCAGAGACTTTATCGGTCCAGATAACATTTTGAACAAACAGCAGATTATTTAATTTTTCTAAATATCATCTACAAAGCCCCGCTTTGTATGGTTTATACTTATTTTTCTTTCATATTCGGGAGCAGTAGCGTTTGGGTCAGACGTCTTGTTGCAATTTCTCTTGCAGGTCATTTTGGTATGTTTTTGCATGTGGTTTGGGGAAGGACCAAATATCTATTAAATCTGCTAACCGACTGAAGGTTCTTACGTGCGGTTGTCTTCTTTCCGGATATCTTGTGAAATAAAATTCCACGGTTAACGTCACATTCTTATCTGATAAAATATAGCATTCCATCATGTTACATTTTTGAAACGATGAAACTGGAACAAACCTTAGCTTTACTATTCGTATAGGTTTGAAATTTTGGTAGCATGGGTTGGGTTGGTTTATTCTAAACTTTCGATCTAAAATATTTTCAAGATGGCCGTCACTTCCGGTCTACCGGAAGTAGACCACAACTTCGTTATTTTAAATGGAATGCTATAGCTTTTATTACACCTTTTAATTATTTAAAATAACGAAGTTGTGGTCTACATCCGGTAGACCGGAACTGGCGGCCATTTTGAAAATAATTTAAATCGATAGTTTAGAATGAACAACCCATGCTACCAAAATTTCAAACCTCTACGAATAGTGGAACCTAAAAATGTTCTAACGAACCAGTTACGTGAGACACCTGTATAAAATAACTGCTCGACATGGATCAAACCTCCTCATCTAACTAGTATTAAAACCCAACTAGGGTCTAGTGTTAGACCTCCAACTAGAAACATTCGGGTTTAGACGTTTTTAGAGACACAGGGCTAAACCCGAATGTTTCTAGTTGTAGATCTAGTGTTAGTGTTAGTTCTAGTTTCGATTTCTAGCACTGACTAACATTAATGTTAGAACGAACATTTTAGCCGCCGTCTTTAGAGACGCACGGCTAAAGCCAAATATTTCTAGTCGTAGGACTAGAGGTGGTTCTAGTACTAGTGTTAGTTCTAGTGTCAGTTTCTAGCACTGATTAACACTAGCATTAGAACTAACACTAAAACAACGAGAAACATTAGGGTTTAGCTGTGCGTCTTTTAAGTCGGCTAATCCCGAATGTTTCTAGTTCTAGCACTACCTCTAGCTCGGTTTCAAGCACTGAAACCATGATGCTGGAACAAAAGGTTTTCGAAAGTTCCTATTGACCCATAGGAATGTTTATAGATAATTTGTAGAATTAAATTCCCTTTCGGGTAGACTAAAAAAATATCGGGTGTTCTATTTAAAATTTTCAACGAATATGAAGAAACGGTAATTCAATTTTTGATCAACCTGTATATTATACAGTGTATAAGATACTTTGGGGGAAATGTTATCATAACTAATTAATGTGAATCAGAAGGGTTTTTAAGAAATTTGTATAATGCAATTTTAGTCATATGAACCTGGTCGTTGTAGGTCTAGTGTTAGTTCTAATTCTTGTATTAGTCAGTGTTGGCAATTGCGACTAAAACTACCACCAGTACTAGAACTAATTCTACACCTAGAATTAGAATCATTCCCAAACAGTTTCCGTGCAGTTTCTCTTAGCTCTAGTTTTAGTTGTTATTCACTTGTTTCGAGAATTTGTTTTAAAAGGTTGTTTAAAAAAAAAAGATTGTAGAATTGTTTTGCGATAAAGAAAGAAATTAAATTTTTATTTTATGATTTTTTATTATTAATTAATTTAAAAGTATTTTCTGTTTTGTTTTTTTAGTATCATTTTCATGGCTTTTTTTGTTTCTTTTTGAATTTTTTTTGGGATTTTTATCTTTTCTTTGTTTTTTAGATGGTTTTCCCCGTTTTGATTTACCTTCATCTTCATCATCATCATCTTCATCATCGCCACCATCATCATCATCATCACCACCATCACCATCATCATCATCATCACCACCACCATCATCATCATCATCATCATCACCACCATCATCATCTTCTTCAACATCATCATCCTCATCATCGTCCTCATCATCATCATCATCACTGACCATCTCTTTTTTATTTTTATTTTTACCAATCCCAAGCAGTTTTTTGACAAGATTAAAAACTCCCCCAAAAACTTTTTTGCCCTTTGAAAAAATCATTTTGACTGGCGCTAAAATCTTATCGAGAAATCCCGATTTTTTCGAACCCTTCCTTGAAGTCACTAAATTAATTATTAATTATTATCTAAATTAATTAACCCCAATATATATATTTACACTTTCTCGTGCTCTTCCTCATCTTAGGGAACATATTCTTAAAAGTCTTGTCCATATAATTACTGATAGTTTTTTGTAAATTATACATTTCTTGAACGTGCGTTTTAACCATTTTATCAAACTCCTTCTTTTCCTTTTTAGTCAAAGGCCGATTTTCCACGACTTTTCCATTAACTTTCTTCACATACATCGATTTGTTATTATTATTAATCACTTGAGTTTGAATGTTTGGCGCAGCCCTTTTCTTCCGCCCCAAAACAACAATCATATTTCTCGGTTTTTTCAGCAAACTCATCACCGATTCGCTTTTATGGTGATGATTCGTTAATAATTCGTCAATTTTATCCGGAGTTATCTTAAACGCTTCAATTAAATGCTTTTGAATCAAATTCTCTTCATCGTGTTGTCGAATTTTCGGCTCTAAATGATGTATTCGATTATGAATCGCTTTCGTGATACTTATTTCCATCGAAAACACCTTTAAAATATTTAGGATTAATAAAAAAACAATTTTTGTTGACATCTTCATTGCAAATGAAGGTTTTGTAATAAGTGGGTGTTGATTATGTGGGTTTTTATGATTTTTCGGTTTTAATTGATTCATTTTATCTCGATTACTTATATTTATTAATTTATTTGCATTTTTAGTGGTTTTTATATTTTTAAAATTAAAAAACAATTTTTTTTTAATTAATATTTATTATTTAATTAATAATAAATTTAAAATTGATTTCTCCTTCCGTTATTGCGCCCTCTACGGGATCTTCGCCGCATTTTTGTTGCAGCTTCATCATCATCGCCCCCACCGATTTCATCTCCAACTCCATCTTCAGCCTCCTCATCGTCGCTTCGCTAAAATAATAACATTAACCCCAATACACTTTCAATTTAAATCTGATTTACAGCTCTTTTTCTCCATCCGCGATGCGGGCTCCTTTTAAAGCGGCCTTGAAGGTCGCCCTCCAAGAAATTCTCAAGTATTGTATTCAATCCGTCGGATTTTAATGTTTCTTCAAGGAAATCTCCACAAAAAATTAATTTAATTAATTAAAAAAAATTATTTAATAGATTTATTTTTTACCAAGCCAATTATTAAGTCGAACTAAAATTTGCATCATTTTATTTTCGTTATCGTTTTTAACTTTATTTTCTTCTTTCTCCCCATACTTTTGAATCGTTTCTTGTTGCGATTTCGGCGAGAACTCCTCTAAGGCTTGAATATATTTAATCATTTCACTTTCTGAACGTTTCTCATCCCCGCGATTCTCTTTCAAAACGAACGTGGAAGCGATCGTAAAAAATGCAACAAAAATCGGCAAATATTTTAATCGCATCATTTTTTAAATATCTTTGTCGACCGATTCGATTTGAATTTAGCGATTAAATAAAATTTTACGATTCCATTTTTGATTAATTCCATTTTTATCGTTTCGTTTTATTTTGAGTGGGTGAAAAACAAAAAATCATTAAAATTAAATACAAATTGTTTCGCCACTTTTTATTTAATTTAATCGCAATTGAGTTGATCGTTCAATATGGACGGATCGATATCAATTTTTCTCCTCTTTTTTATCGCTTTTTTCCAGCTCCAAAAATCCGTTTTAACGGAATTGGCGGAAAATAATTTTGAAGAAATCGCAAAAATCAAAGGGAACGATGACATCAAAGGAAATCAAGGTACTTTTGAAAGCTTTAAAGATTGGTTTAATTTAATTTATGAAACCGCAAACATTCAACGTGAATTACCAGAAAAGGTAAACGATCCAAGTTCGGTATTATTAAACCGTTTAAAAAGGAGTGTTAAAAAAAGAAGAAACAAAAAGAGAAAAATTATTGATCAAGAAGATTATGTAGGTGGAGATGGTGAAGAGGATTATGACGGTGGAGACGGATTTGGTGGTGGGGGTGGAGGCGGATTTGGTGGTGGAGGTGGAGGCGGACTTGGTGGTGGAGGAAGAGGCTGTGGTGGATGTGACGGAGGTCGTGGTGGAGATTATGACTTGTACAATCCCGACACTGATATGTATGGTGGCGATGATGGCTATGGAGATGACGATTTCGATCCCTTAGGAGGTGGTAAGGGTGGTGGTATTATTCAAATGAAAAAGAAGAAAAAGAAGAAGAGGACAAATCGAAGGAGACATTAAGCAAAAAAAATTCTATTCTTGTGTGAATCAATTACGAACGAATAAAAACAAAATTTAAAGAAATGAATCCTTATTCTTTGTATCATTAATAACCTTGCTGTTGAGTTTTCTCCCTGTCATTGTCTAGATAGGTTTGGATATTCGATTTAGAAAAGATTCTCAGTGTTCATATAACACTTTACATGGTGCTTCACTTTCTAACTATCCATGAAATGATTTCACGTAACTTATAAATCAAAACTAAAGACAGATCATCAGATACTCCTTATATACTTTAAGTATCCCTCATAATCCGATTCTAGATAATGATATGCGTTGCGTATACTTAGCTCGTAATATAGCCACACAGCCTTGCGAGGGCGTACTTAATAACGGATTTTTTAAGTAAAATGAATGCGGGGATAAAAAATATTGTTCGAATCGAACTGTTGGATTTATAAAGTTATACATACATTTTATTTACTTATACATTTACTGGTAGCAAAAGATTTTAACCAAGTTTACGACCGGCCGACCGTTATAAAGAAAAGAGAGCGATTGAGGTAGCACCTCGGCCGCAAGCGACCTTGGTTAAAGTCTTCGACGATCAATACACATATAAACTGAGGTTGCTTGCGATAAAGGCCTTATAATGGAGACCATTAAAGACAAAGCATGATTGAGGTTACGCCTCAGCCGCAAGCGACCTCGGCGCTATAATAAAAACCGTTATAAGCAAAGTGGGATCAACGTAGAGCCTCGGTAACAAGCGATCTCGGCTAAAATCTTCGCCGATCACTAGATTGTTGTGAACCAAAGGGTTCTTGGTTTTTTTGAGAAAGAAATGGAGAGATGAAATCGCTGTGACGACACAACTGACTTTTTTATTACGATTGTTAGGCTTCGTAGTTATTCACGTTTAACTTAATTATATTCGCATAAAAGTACCAAACTACAAAAATACGTGTCTCTCGAACGACATTCGTAATAGAACGCCCCAACGACTTGAGCATACAAGTCGACAATAAAATAATGCGTCGTACATGGGTGTAAGTATGGTTGGCTAACATTCGGCCTCGCTGCCACTGGAATCGCCCTCAATTTCTTGTGGATCGTATGGAGAACACCACAATTTCAGTCGAAAACACGGAACTGAAAGTACGTTGCGTTCTTTCAGCACCAGGAATATCTGAAATCATATAACGATCATTGCCTAACAGAGATTTAATTTGATATGGACCCTTGTAAACTGGCTTCAATTTCCGAGATTCTCCAGTCGTCGAAGGTTCTTTTCGAAGTAAAACCAAATTTCCAACTTGATATTGTTGTGGGGTTTGATGGCGGGCATCAAAACGTTCTTTCTGGCGCATTTGTGTTGATTGAATTCTCCGTAAAGCCTCTTCTCTAGTTTCATCCAAATCTTCCTTGTCATCTTCTATTGTTAGCGCTAAGAGCTACTTGTTTTGTAGTCCATTACGGGGATGATAACTGAACAACAAATCATGTGCGGATTTTCCTGTTGTCTTGTTAACCATTGTGTTAATAGCGAATTGAATACGTCTTAGATGAAGAACGCAATCGTTTCCATCTTCTCTAGTGTATGAAGTGGTTATAGCAGTAGTTACAGTACGATTATAGCGTTCAACCGTGCCTCTATCGGTTATCAATCTGTTCGGCGGTCCAAAGATACCAGTTATCTCATCTAAGGTTTGAAGGACATACTTTGTTTTCGTGTCCCTGACAGCTTTCAAATACACATACTTTGTAAAATTGTCGATGTAAACTAAAATATGAACCTTTGCGCTCTTTGGAAAAGGTCCAAGATGATCCATATTTGCGGTATGGAATGGAATAGCAATTCGCTAGATGTTATGCAATCTAGCTTCACCTTTTCCACCTTTATTATTATTATTATTATTATTATATAATTTTTCACAATTTTTGACATCTTCGGGAACCAGTACGTTTTTCTCAAGTATGCCATAACTTTTTCGAACCCAAAATGTCCCATGTCATCATGACCACTCTTTATTACTCTCCATCGTATCTTTTTCGGTACAACCCCCTTCAACTCATTTCCTACTATTCGGTATAGTCTATTTTTATCTTATTTATAATCTAAATGTATCTGCTTGACTTCATTTGATTCTGGTTTTCTTTTAAGTGTGTCGCAAATCATTTTCAATTTCTGATCTTGAAGCTGTATAGTTAAAAGCCAATCATCTTCATTTATTCGAATGGTCATCACGTCCATTCCGGCAGTGTCGACATCTTTCGGTGGATTATTCGGATTTCTACTGAATGCATCCACATGTGCCATCCTTGTTCCAGGACGATATTTGATATCAAAGTCGTATTCCTGCAATTTAAGTATCCACCATGCAACACGAGCTATTGGCTCTTTTTGCTTTATTATGGTTCTTAATAAGTTACAATCAGTAATCACTCGAAATTTCTTTCCAAGCAAATACATGCGGAAACGATCCAAAGATTCCACTATAGCAAGAGCTTCTAGCTCGTAGCTATGGTACTTTTGTTCGATAGGTGATGTTTGACGGCTATAGTAAGACACCACACATAATGGTTCATCGCCCTTCTGAAAAAGTATACCTCCCAGGTACGTCTTGCAAGCGTCGCTATGGACTTCTAGTTCTGCATAAGGATCATATAACGCAAGTATGGGTCGTTTTCCTAACTCCTCTTTTATTCTCTGAAAAGCATTCTCTTGATCTTCATTTCAATGCCATTCAACGTTCTTATGTGTCAAGATTGTTAAAGGTTTTGCATACCGCAAAATAAATCTTCTGAAAAATCCAGATAATCCCAGGAATTGACGTACTTCATGTACAAGGTCGTTTAAATCCCTTTACAGCATCAATCTTCAATTCCTCTGGCCGAATGCCATCGCTACTCACCTCGAAACCCAAATAATCAACTCTCTGCATCAGAAACTTACACTTTTCAAGTTTAATGTCAGATTTTCTTCTTTTAATACCTCTAATACTCTTTCTAGCTTTCTTTTCCTTCTTCTATAGTCTTACTCGCTATCAAAATATCGTCCATATAAACTGTTATTACCTTTTTACCCAATTTCCTCTCGATTTGCTTTATAAGTCTGTTGAAGACGCTCGGGGCATTGACCAACCCAAAAGGCATTCTTGTAAACTCATACAATCCTTCTCTCGTAGCGAATATTGTATACTGACTACTATTCTTTTCCATCGGAATCTGGTAATATCTGGCTGGTATTATTTCCATGCAGAAAGAAGTATCTACGACCGATACAAGTGAGCAACAAGTAAATGCGACTATTCGGGGTGTACGGTCCAGGTTTTAATTAAAGAAACAACTTTTTAAAAAGCTAATATTTCGGTTATTTATTGTAACCTTCCTCAGAGCATTTTTTATTGCTACAAGAGATTAACAAAGTTAGAGTTATAAATTGTAAATTGAATAAGCACTTACTTGTTTTTTGAAACTAACAATTGTAGAACAACCGAAAAACATCATCATAATTAACGGATCATAAAGGATCAAGCGAACTATTAACACAACTGGATGAATCAACGTGCGTACAAGATGTCTGACAGGTAAAACCTCTTTTATATAAAAATAACAAGTGCGTTTTAGATTTGAAGAAAAAAACTCTTTTAAGCATTTTTTTTTGGTAGATATCAATGCCAACTGAACCAAACTAAGAACCAAACTACAAAAATACGTGTCTCTCGAACGACATTCATAACAGAACTCCCGAACCTCCCAAACGACTCGAGCGTACAAGTCGACAATAAAATAATGCGTCGTACATGGGTGTAAGTATGCTTGGCTAACATTTGGGTATAAATATTATTGGCTAACACAATGTTTACCTTACAACAACAACTTACCTTCTATCGATCGACAAATCGTCGGCGTTACGTCCAATGCATGAAAAACAAGTGTTGCATTTCACTGCATCACCACGCTCAACCTACCGTTGCCAAGTTAAACCAATGTTATAATATTGATTAAAAAATAATAATGATTAAAAGGTAATGGATTTAATTTTACAACAAGATATATAAACTGAGGTTACTTGCGATAGAGGCGTTATAATGGAGACCAGTAAAGATAAAGCACGATTGAGGTTACGCCTCGGCCGCAAGCGACTTCGGCGCTATAATAAAAATCGTAATGCCTCGGCTGCTAGCGATCTCGGGTAAAATCTTCGCCGATCACTAGATATATAAACTGAGGTTGCTTGCGATAGAGACATTACAATGGAGATCAGTAAAGATAAAGCACGATTGAGGTTACGCCTCAGCCTCAAGCAACCTCGGCTATAATCTTCGCCGATCAATATAGATATAAACTGAGGTTGCTTGCGATAGAGGCCTTATAATGGAGACCATTAAAGGTATAGCACGATTGAGGTTGTGCTTCAGCTGCAAGAGACCTCGGCGCTATAATAAAAATTGTTAAAGGCAAAGTGGGGTCTACGTAGTGCCTCGGCAGCAAGCGATCTCTGCTATAATCTTCGCCGATTAATAGACTATAAACTGAGGTTGCTTGCGACAGTAGTCTTAGAATGGAGATAATTAAAGATTAAGCATGATTGAGGTTGCACCTCAGCCGCAAGCGACCTCGGCGCTACAACAAAAGTCGTTATAGGTAAAGAATAGAATACAATAGAATTTATTAATGCAATTACAAATTTGTTTTACACCCATCAAGTCAAAAAAAAATTAATACATACGGTACCGATACACATTAACATTCATTACAGCCGATACTACCAAGTCTGACTAAATAGGTTATACATATATTAAAATCTTCCTCTGAGAGGTCGCGGTCCAGAAATTCCGAAGAGGAGTAAAAGCCGTTGTCAGCAAGAACCGCTTGACCGCCACCTTAAAAACTCCCACCGAGAGCAGCGTTACCCATGCTGGCAATTTATTATAGAATTTAAGAGCAGCAAAATCGACACACTTTTGTGACTTAGAGAGTCTGCAAAAGTTTGGCATTAACTTGTGACTATTCCGTGTATTATAGCCGTGCACATCATTATGCATAGAGAATCTTCCTACGTTCCTATGTACGTAAGTACAACAGGCACTCCAGAATATATAATGAGGGAAACGTTAAAATCTGATAACTGATAAATGAAACGCGGCAAGAATCTCCGTAACTCAGATCACAAACTACCCGTACAGCACGTCGCTGTAATCGTAAAATTCTGTGCCACCCAGCACAACCTCCCCACGCCAATAACGCGTAAGACATAAGCGACTGGCACAAGGCATGATATGCCGACCTCAGCACAGCCCTCGACACATAATTGCTTAGAATTCACAACACAAAGATGTGGCTACTCAAACGTCCACACAACCTATCTATTTTGTGTTCCCAGTTTAAGGTAGGGTCAAGACGTACACCCAGGAAATCCACTATTTGTTTTCTGTCTGAGTCCGCACCAGCGTTTCGAAGCGTGAAAACAGCTTCCATACTTTTGCTTTTATTTAAATTTAATTTGTTACAGGCAAACCACTGTTCAGCCTCCGATCACGCAACAAATTTGTACTTCTGTTAATAAATGTAGTGTCATCTGCGTATAATATTATCGATGCACTAGTGATAGCATTCGGCAAATCATTTACGTAAATAAGAAAAAGCACCGGTCCTAGTATCGATCCTTGAGGAATCTCTAGATAGAAATATTTTTGGGTTCTGAATAATATTAATTGCAATAAACTACTTGCTTTCTATTAGTGAGATAAGAAAGGTAAAGTAGCTTCTCCTCTGCTGAATCGCACTCTTGATGCTATCCAGCCACTCTTCTCCTCTTCCCTACATTATCCTCTTTGGGAGCCTCTTATCATTCATACGGATTACCTGTCCATACCGCAGCAACTATCTTTTCACTAAAGAATCTAACCCAACTTTCTCTTTTGTGGTTGTATTTCTGACACTACATCTTATTGTGCTGCCTATTGTTCCCCTTAGGTACCTCATTTCTGCAGCTGTTACTTTAGTGCTTATCCTGTATTGGTCAGGTTTTCGCCCCATATCTCAATGTTGGCACATATACACTGCTTTGTACAGGTGCATCTTTGTTTCTTTACTCAGCTCTTTTTTTATCAATGTTGTGTTAATCTGGTAATACACTTTTATTGCTATGGATGCCTTGTTTCTTATTTTCAGATCTATTGTCGCGTCATTCCTAGTCACTACCACCAGGCTTTCGTAGTAATTTACTACCTCTAATCTATTCTGTCCACATCCGATTTGTTTGCTAATTCATAAAAATTTGTCCGCAAATAATGTTATGTCATCATCATACACAAGAGTACGGAGACTCAGGTCGATGTAGTCTCACTAGTCGGAAAAAGCAGAGCAGCGTTAGATGAAACTCTTAACCAATTAAACGATGGTCGAAAACACCTGGGTCTGCGGATAACTGAAAAGAAAAAGCTTACCTTGGAATGAGTAATCAATTTCAATATCTCGGCTCCATCATAGATCAAAGTAACAAAACATCGATAGTGAAAGAAAGGACCGAATACAAGCAGGGAATAGACTAGCTTTTTTACGGCACACTACTGCGTCCTAAACTTTTAACGAGAGGCTGTAAGGAACGGATATACAAGATGCTCATACGCTCTGTAGTAAAAGCTATGGATCTGAAACGTGGATACTCAATAATCTTCACCAAGAGTTGTTAAACAGATTTAAAAGAAAGATCTTACGAAAGAAGTATGGACCAAAATATTATACAAACCTGGGAGGATGGAGACAATTAATGAAATACGAGATAAGATAACTGTAGGAAGGACCAGAACTATCAACGTTGGTGATAGCCCAGACATCAAGATGACTGGAATATGTGTGAAGAATGCTGGCAGAGAGTGCACTCACTCAAACACTGGAGGGTTCGTCGATTAAGTGAAAGGCCAAGGGGCGATGTATAAACAATGTTTGGGAAAATATAGCATCGATTAATCTCGATTTAGCCCATAATCAAGACTAGGCGTGTTGTAGAAGAGGCCAAGGCTCACAATGGGCTGCAGTGCAATAGTGTGTATGCACTCAGGTCGAAGAATGCTAAGTATATAGGTTTTCCTTCTTCTAATCTTTCCTCTGCTGTCGCTCTAATTGTATATATGTGATCTTGTTCCTCCTGCAGTTCTTTAACTATGTAACGCCTGATCCTTGTCTCCATTATCCTCGAGTATATCTTCTGTGTGCATCATGACAGGCAGATGGCCGTATAGTTATCACAATCGTTCCTCCCAATCTCTAGATTTGACTTCTTCATCCCACGCCTGCTAGCATATTCTTTGAATCCATTTCCCCATTTTTCCCTCCGTATTTGATCACCTATGTATCACCACTATGTATTGCTTTCTTTACTTCTTCTATGATTGTTACTTGTTCCCTTGTTGTGAAAACGTGATAAGATTGAAATGCAGACTACTGCACAAAACGTTTATTTTCTTTGTATTTGGACATACGTATAATCCGACTTCTTACGGGGATACTGTAACTTCTCTCTTATCCGCTGGTAGGATAGCAACAATGTCTTTTCTTTTTACTAACAGAAAAGTACGTGTATCTTTATACAAGCTTAACACCGAACCTTTGTTCCTTGATGGGCTGTCTGTTTCTTTATATTGAGTTACTGATCTAAGTCTAAGCCTGGTAATGACTCAATGCACCTGAGACTGGTCATATAAAATTAGTATTGACAGTATCGTAGTAATGAAGATTAGGGCTTTTAACATAGCTGTTTTTATGGGACGTCGCCTCATCGCTGAATAAAAGATAATCAAAAAAATTGTATTCTTGTTGAACTTTTTTAATGCCCATTCCGAAAATTCTAGCCTTTTCTGGAAATCAGTTGCATCAAGTTCTTGTACTAATTGAATATGGTATGGATGAAATTTATATTTTCGTAAGATTCTTGAAACAGATGTTTGGCTGACGTTTAGTTTATTAGTTATTTAGCGTGTACTAGTGATGAAGACCTATGCTCACTTATGGTGCAGTAGTGTGGTGGTCTAACACCTTACCGAGAGAATTGCAAGTATGTATGTTAGAGGTGCAACTACTTGTCACCTCTATATCTACACATTCAGGAGGTGGCACTGATTACCATGTTACAACTACAGGAAGTAAGACGTTTCAAGGGGGAGGAAACCGGAGGAAGTGCAGCGCTCTGGAGGAAGGCGTTGATAAACACTCCTCTACTGGAATACAGCACGGACTACATCCCAGCTAAATTCACATTTTCAAAGAAATACCTTACCCATTATTGTTCAACAGAAGTCGATGGATATAACACTATTAAAATCTACACTGATGGTTCTTGTAGACGGACTGGTGCAAGAGTGGGAGTCTTTTCTAATGATTTACGGCTCCGTCTCCTCATATCACTTGGAGAAAGCATCACCGCCAAGTAGGTGGAATTAATCGCTATAAAATTTGCTGCCTATATTATTAGCTCCAATTTCAGTGGTACGACCTTTACAATCTTTACCGACAGTAGACAATCTGTTTTAGCTCTAAGCAGGGATAAATTTACCTCTGCCCTGATTATGGGTTGTCAATTGGCACTTGAGGAGGCGGCAACACTAAATAGTGTCACACTGAGGGTGGATTAAGGGACATTCGACTCACCCGCAAAAAGTGTTTTGACTGGTGGTATAGAGTTAAAGGGTGCCAGTTAGCTAAGCGGTTATTATTTTATTCCTCAGCTGGCGCAGCACAGAAAGTTGTGAGGCTGAGTAAGAGCGCCTTACGGGTAATTACGGGAGTTGTTACAGATCAGATCACTGTAAGGTAAATAAACACCTTTTGTTGATGATTTGAGACGTTTATGTTTTTATTTTTAAAGAACGGGTTTTGCAAACCAAAACGTAAAATAGTTGTAACTTGTCGTTCGTCCGTTAGCAACAATGTCATAGCGACAAAAGAAAAGATCATTAATAAATATTAGTTTTATCAAATAGTTCAATTCATTACTGTGTTCAACTGATTTA
The DNA here is from genome assembly GCF_000648695.1 of Onthophagus taurus. NCBI lineage: Eukaryota > Metazoa > Arthropoda > Insecta > Coleoptera > Scarabaeidae > Onthophagus > Onthophagus taurus. The sequence goes on from NW_019281070.1 coordinate 49,491, forward strand.
GCAATAAAGCTAAATAGAAAACCACGATTACTGGACGATTACTCGGAGAACGGGTAGTTCTCTTGTATGTCATCACTAGGGCACGGAACTTTTGTAACAAAATGATACGATTTCACCCTTCACTTGTTCTCATTGGCTAGTTTTCTAGGTTTGTTTTCTAGGAAGCCACTGAGAGTGGAGGGGGGAAATCGTATCCTTATGTTACAAAAGTTCTGTGCCTTAGTGATCACGAAACACCTTTATAACATAAAGTGTGTTGACAGCCCTGCTTGTGTTATGCCCTCTAGGACCTCAGATTAAGAGTGTTTGGGGAAGGATGGCCTACTACGGATGGCGTCAGACATACCTTTGAGCTGTATTCTAGCCTTATTATTATTATTATTGCCGGGCTGAGGAGAGCGGCCCCTCTCGTTACCGCGACCTATAAGATCTATTGTAACTTTAGCCCTCCAAAGGTTTAGGGCAAATGTAGGTCCTTAATGAACCTTAGTATTGTCCTGAGGTCTTGAACCTTTATGTCGGTAGGTAAAAGGGGAGTTTTACCGAAGATTTTGTGTCTTAGACGGCCTCTGGCGACGCAATTGCACAGTATATGTTCAGCAGTTTCTGACTCGTCGTTGCATAGTCGACAAGTTTGATCCTCAGCTTGTCCAATGTGGTAGAGGTGGTATTTTAAGGGCGCATGGCCGGTCAGGTAGCCTGAGAGCGTTCTTAGATCCCCTTTGCAGAGGCATAAAACCTCTTTGGTTTTGTTTTGCGACGGAGTTATCATACTCTTCGCTTATCTGTGACCTGGAAGTTCTTTCCAGCGTCAGGCTATCTTTGAAACCTCTCAGTTGTTGATTATTTGTTTTAGGTGGCTTTTTTGCAGTCCACAACCAGGTTGGGGTCCAATGAAGGGCGTGTTTGCTGCCTCTTTGGCCAGCTTGTCGGCCTTGTCATTGCCCTCAACCTGGAACAAACCATAGGGTAACATCATTGTCCCTAGCAAGTTCTCTTAGGTTGTTGGTACACTCTCTGATCAGTGCGGAGTCACACGTGTAAGCTTGAATTGCCTTTAAGGCGGCCCGACTGTCTGTGAAAATGTTTATGGATGCACCTTTTTGACATGGGTCCTTGAGGATCTCGAGGTGTCGTCTGAGGTTACCCTGCATCAACTTGCGTGAAGAAACTGTTTTCAGTGATAAGGCACTTAAGGCTGCCTCCTTTTGTATATATAAGTGGAGCGGTGTGAGACCGAGTAAGGCCTCCAAAGCAGCCGTCGGACAGGATCTCATTGCACCCGCTACGTTAAGACATGCTAATCGCTGGATTTGTGCTGTCTTATGTTTTGTTTTTGGCCACCAAACCAATGAGGAGTAGGCGACCATGGGTCTGATTATTGCTACGTAGGCCCAATGAGCCATTCGTGGTTTGACACCCCAGTTCCTTCCTAGGAGCCTGCGGTAGATCTGGTTTGCCATGATGAAAGGGACTATTTCGATTTTATTGGGATTGGTGCTGAGACCATTGCTTCTGCACCAAGTACTGGTGAGTAGTAGGGCTTTCTGCATTAGCTGATTTATGATTGAATCATGTTTACCTCGGATTGTGATTACCAGGTCATCAGCATACCCTTGTATCTTAAATCCGTTTTTAGTTAGGGTGTTCATCAAGTCATCAACTACCAGGCACCATAATAGAGGTGATAACACTCCCCCTTGGGGACATCCTCTTAGCGTCTTTATAGTCTGCGACTCGCCTCCCAGACTGGCTGTGATCTGCCGACTTTTCAACATGGCTATACACCACTTGATTGTCGACGGATGTATGTCTTTTACGTTTAGAGCCTTCTCTATGGATTCATATGAGATGTTATCAAATGCACCCTCTATGTCTATGAAAGCACATAGTTCTATCTCTTTGGTTGCAATTGCCTCCTCTAAGGTGCTAGTCAAAGCATGGAGAGCGGTAATTGTTGATTTTGCTTTCTGGTAAGCATGTTGGCTAGGGTGGAGTGGATTTGTGACAAGCACTCCATTCCTTAGGTATTGATCGATTACCTTTTCCATCCCTTTGAGGAGAAATGAAGTTAGGCTAATTGGTCTGTATGCCTTGGGGTCCGCGTTTGAACGCCTACCACCTTTAGCCTAGCCTGTGGTAACTCCTTAGGCTGGTCGATATAGCCGGAGTGAGTGTTGGGAGGATGTATAAGGGGCCTAAGTGCTGCGTGCGTGCATGCCCTTCTCTTACATACATACATACAGCATACGTAAAAAGATACATAGGGTTCCATTTAAAAAAATTAAGATGAGTACGGTCTTGAAATAGTGAAACACCCTGTATAGCTGAAAATAATTTTAGTCGATGTAGCTTTGATGGGAATATATGATGACATAAAAAGCCACTATTTTCCGTCCCCGCACTATTGACTCACCCATATAAATATCCATTTCTCTTCCCAAATAAATCAAATTATTTACTAAGTCATAAACACTCTATTTGTCACGTTTGAAAACCGATTTCGCCATCGGCTATCTTCAGACTAACTCATTTTGAAAATTTCATATTTACAAGAAGTTAAAAAAAAAATGAGTTAAAGGAAAAATTGAGATTTTTTTATGATTATTTTATTTACACGTAGGCCGATAATTCCATGCGACAAATTTATTTACATTAATTTTTTTATTCGAAACATGATTTTTAAAGGAAAAACTTTGATTTGTTTATTTTTATTAGCAATCATTCTGATAGCGGCGATCGTAAGCAGCAAAAATTTTGGATTAATTATAACATTGAAATTTTAAATTTTAGGACGCAAAAAAATCAAAGAAACAAAACAAAAAGAAACCAACAACGAAAGTCCCAAAAACTCCAAAACCACCAACAAAAAATTCCAAAATACCACAGAAACAAAAACCATCTAAACACGATAACGATGATTACGATGAAGAGTATGATGAAGATGATGAAGATTATGAAAATGAAGAAAAAAAAGATATTACTGATTTATTATTTAACGCTTTTTATTATGGATCAAAAATGGTGGAATATATTGCAAGAATATTCGGAGTAATGTTTCCAGGTAAGATAATTAATAACAAATAATTAATTAAAATTAAATAATTTTAATTTTTAGCTTTCAAAGGCTCCGGGGGTCTAGTCAAAAACGTCATTGGATTAATTACAAACTTTAGTGGATTTCTTGGATATGAAGTCGATATAGATTAAAATTAATTAATTAAATAATTGAAATAAAAGACACATTAAATCACCGCCTACTTTAATTATTTATTATCAATTCTTAATCCCACCGAGACTTTTTGGCGTTTATTATTTCGGTTTATTCAATTTTAATATTTTTTAAAAATGAAAATTTCTTTTTTAATTCTCTTTATTTTGTCGATTTCGAGCATTTCGGGTTTAAGAAGAAAATGGAAAAATCATCACACCTCGAAATCATCGCGGGGAATGCCCGTAATAATAATTAATCAATCTTACTAAAATTAATTAATTAATATCCGTAATATTTTTAGCATTGGAGATCTTCAATACCAAATCAAAACGAAACATCTAACGACACAGAAACAAGGTTGGATAATTCGATACAAAACGATGATAATCAACAAAATGAAGAGCCAGTTTTAAAAACTTTCGATGTTGATGGCGAGGTTTTAAGAGATTTCATAAACGATTTGAGAGATATTGCAGATGATTTAGATGACATTGAAAATGAGAATAAAGTTACGAAAAAGGTTAAAGGGAAATCAGGTTATAAAAGAAGCGATAATGTTGGGGATGATGACGGTAAAGAAATCGAAGGATTAAAACATACCATCGATGACGTTGTTAAAAAAATGCGAGGAATTAAAAAACGAGGAAAAGATAATATAATACAACAAATAACCGATTGCGTTGCATTATTATTGAAAACATTTAAAAAATTACCGAGTATGATAAAAAAAAATGTTTTTTTAATAATTTAATAATAATAATAATGTTTTAGATGATTTCGTTAAGACCGCGATGAAACTAAAAGATGCAATAATTGATCTAATTAGTGGAGTTTTTAATAACGGTCGTAAACAGTTTCGATACATTGCAGACAATTACGAAGATCCTTATTATTAAAATAATCGTTTTAAAGTAATTAATTTACAAAATAATTTGTTTGTAAAAATAAATTAAAAATAACAAAGATAATTATAAAAAACAAATTAAATCGGAGATAAAACGAAAACAATGGGATTATTTTTATTAAATCAACTTTAATTGATGATTTGTTTAATTAACAATATCGTGTGAAGATGAAATCGATTCTTTTCGTGTTTGAGGTTTGCTCCTGTTTCCTCTTATTATTACAAAACGTAATGAAAAAAAATCAATTAAATTTTTTTCCCATTAAATATTATTTTTCTATTAACTATTAACTACCTTTTTGTTATATATATATTATTATTATTATATTTGTCTTTTATCCCTTTTTTTTAGGTAGATGGGAAACTTTCTCTCCGTACGATCTTAAAAGAAAGCGACACTTTGTCAAAGCGAATGTCCAAAGCTGACGAAACAATACGAAATTTAAAGAAATTCGCACAACTTACGAGCTCATCTGAAATAGTTAACGAAAGGGAGATAGGGCAGGTTTTGAAGAGAAACATTGAACAAGAAAGCACTGAATTACCATTTTTTGAGGAAGTTTTTAATTATATTCATCTTAGAAGTGAAGATGAAACGTTTAAACAGTTACAAAATAAAATAAAGAGGGCGGTAAAAATGGTTAAAAGTAAAGTTAAGGATGTTGTTACTGCTTTAGACAGTTCTAAAGGTGATATTTTTTGTTTATAATTATATCATGTATCATACACCAGCATCTAGTATATCTACTTAGCAATAGATGGCACTACGTCACAATTATTTTATTAACATTCCACCTGGTGGACAGTGAGTTCGCAATTGCTAATTGAAACGATCGCCGGACAAAAGATCGCTTTTATATTAAATCCATATAACTTAACCCATAAGCTCAGACATTTGCAGAACTAGAAAACTAGAACTAGCAGTACCAGAACTTACACTAGTACTAGAACTAGAAACATTCGGGTTTAGCCTTCCATGTCTCAAGACCGCTAAATCCCAATGTTTCTAGGTCTAGCTGTAATGTTAGTTCCAGTGCTAGTGTTAGTTCTAATGGTTGATGATTTGAGACGTTTAAGTTTTTATTTTTAAAAGAACGGCTTTTGCAATCCACAACGCAAAATAGTTCAATTCATTACTGTGTTCAACTAATTTAACAATAAAGCTAAATAGAAAACCACGATTACATTACATTACATTACATAGAATACATATCGGATAGGCGGACCAACCAACCTTGCACCGCGACCCTAAGAATCTATTGAAGCGCGATAGATATCGTTATCAAATTTCACCGTGTAGTCCAATGCTCTTAACGGACATTAATACCTTGCTCGGTGAAAGGTCATTCAGATCTTTTGAGGAGATAAACTGTGACCCAAAAATGGAGAATCTGATACGGTTAACGGCAGGGCAGTGGCATGAAACATGCTCAACCATCTCTGTTTCCTCCGCACATAGTCGGCTAAACCCAACAAGTTGAGGGGTGCTTTTAATCGGCAGTGCCCAGTAAAAACACCCATTAGAACTTTTATGCTACTACGGGCAAGTCCTAAAATATTCCCGGGTTTGACAGTGGCGTTGTTAATAAACACCTTAGCATGCATCTCATTCCAGGAGAACTCGTCCACAGAAGGCGAAGTCTCTCTTCAGCCCACAGTCCAATCCTCTATTTGGCCATCGTAAATGATACACCAACTGCTGGTTCCGGCCCCACAGCGCTGCCATCTCGTGCTAGCTTATCTGCCGCTTCATTGCCAGCAATCCCAGAGTGACCCGGGACCCAGATCAGAGAAACTCAGTGTGTTTAATGTTCTCTTACAATCATTAACCAGAGCCGACACCGTTTTCACGGCTTGTAACGCCTGGAGAGCGGCTTGACTGTCTGAGAAAACTCGTATTGTCATGTTCTTCACCCCTCTTTCAAGAAGGATTTTAGCACCCATGTCAATATATACAAATACAGTACAGTACGTATCCAGGCTGTAAGCTTGCTTAATTCGAGGCGTCTGGTAGTATACTCCTGCTCCGACCCCTTCAGGCGTTTTTGATCCATCTGTGTACAAGC